>JBBMJZ010395805.1:0-13963 GCA_037833815.1 Zingiber zerumbet | reverse complement strand
CAATTGTATTTGGTTTTATGAAGAAAATTAACTAGTCTAGTATGACTAACAAAATGAACATCTTTTACAGGCTATATAGATTGCTTACAATCTATAACTCTTCTGCTTTGGGAGTTCCACACTGGTACAATTGCCAGAGGTACATACCTAGGCTCTATTGCAGCAAATCTAGAAATATGACCATCTTTACACAGCCATACAAGCTGCATCCAATCTATAACTGGCATTCAGAGTTCAAGAATGGCACAACTACTAGTAGAACATACCTAGGCTCTAAGTCATGCGAACCTAGAATAATTTTCACAGCTAACTCAGTAACATTCAACCTACAACTCTTGAGCACTGAGACTTTTACAATGACACAACTTCCAAGTGCTATGCAAGATTCTCCAAAGTGCTTCATACATTATACTGGAGCTTTAACTTATATGCTAAAGATTTTTCAGATAGATCCTTCTACATTTCTATAGTTGTACATATATTCTACTAACTTACAGGTTGTTGCATGTCTCTGAAAACGGTAAAACAAGTGGCCTTCTTTGTTACTCTCTAACCTAGCCTCACACTCATGGGTCTGACTTATGTGAGATGAAAAGTGTGAAATGTCATTTTCTTAAGCCTGTTTATTGGCAAAAAGGACCCATTTAATCCTCCATCACTTCTGAATTGAGATTTGGTACTACCACCTCATATACGGAAGCTGGAACAGATGAGTTGTTGAAGATACAAAGAGTCAAGGCGTTTACAATCACATTAGCAAATCAAAATCCAACATTATATTAAACGCTATGAGAGTTTCAGAGAGACAATAGCAAACAAAAACCATAACAATAAACGAACAACGCACACCACCTATTCAATGCAAACGCAAATACTACTCTTGTCATTCTGTCCATAAAGATGGGCTCCTCAACAAAAAAAACATATAAACTAAACAATTAACACAAATAAATGTCACGGAAGCCTACTGAATCTACAGTGTCGATATAATAAGCATCAAATAAATGCACCAATACTTTACAGGGTAAAATTCATAATAACAAAAGCTCACAAGGGATATACATGACTAGGTAGCTCACCCTTGATTTCAGCACTTTTGGTCGTTCTTTTGGAGTATCAATGCTACCAATGGGAGATCTTTTAGATTCAGTATCCAAAGATGGAAACAATGGAGTACCTGGAGGAGTGAGAAGCCTGGAAAATGGAAATCTTTTTGCATCAGTATCCAAGCAGAAATAGACTGATAGCGTATAATTGTCCTTACCAAATCAGCATATTAAAATATCACTAAGACACTAAATTTTTTAATATCTGACATAGTTGCTAATAGTTAAGAATAACTATATTGAAGAAGAGGTGAACTCTTATACTAGAGTATCATACTGGAAGGCTTACAGTTATCATTTATTGTTTCTAGGAATGGCTAACAAAAAAGATGCACAGACAAAGGCCACTGTGATTCAATTTGTGATAAGTCATATTTTGTTAATGTATTAACCCCTTGCGCTTTGGTAATTAATTAGGCATTTGGGATCACTGGACAAGTAGCAATCCAACAAAAAATGTATTATCTGAAAACATAAGAAATGCCAAGTAAAAAAAGGAAGGAAAAAAATAGAAGGAATAAACAGCATGCAATAGAATAATTAGAAAGTGACAATGGGTCAAGGAAAAATAAAAAGAAACAAATTGAAGGGATTAATGCATCAATGAACAATGCATTAGATGGCAAGTCAAAGGCATATCTAAGAGATGTAGATAGTAATCAAATTACCAGTCATAGTCATTCTTTTCACCATCTGAATTTAGAAAGTCATCGATCCCTGGCTTTCGCATCGGTGGTGAAGAGGCGATCTTGAATATAGGAGCAGTGCCTGGTTTTGACCCTGCACACAAAATGTGTTGCCAAAGCAACCAATTTAAATGCTTTGCCAGCAACCAATCGTGGGGACAGTGGCAGAAGGTTCTGAGTAATGTAAAAGGGGAAGAACATGCAAATGCGCATAGACATGACGCACCAAACGAAAGATAAAAAGAGAGCATTACCCAATGGAGGATCGAGATCCTCGGAATTATGCAGGAGAAGATTGTTCCGCTCCTTCTCCAGCTTCCGCATCTCGAGAAAGAGGGCGAGCTCCTCGTCCACCCCTTTCGTCACTGTCAGTCCTGACAGCGAAGGCGGTGTTGCCCCAGAGCTTCGCTTCATCGTCTCGTTCCAAAAACCTCGCCGCCCAAAAAACAAGCTCCTAGCTGCCTATTACTCACTCAAAGATCCCAATTTTCCCGAGCCACTCAATTCAAGCTCCGACCTTTGGAAACGAAAAACAACAGGAAGAGGAAGATCGCAACCCAGGCATCAAAAACGCGCAGAATGCCGAATGAAAAATGGAGGACGCGGATCAACCGAAGAATGTAGAGAGAAATGGAGAAAACCTAACTCTTCCGCCAGCGCTAAGGCAACAGTGAAGACGCCGCCCGATGCGGTGGCTCCACGGCGCTCAGATCTGCAAAATGGCGACGGCGGAGAGCGACCGCGCCGAAAACGGAGCAGTTGTTTGTTTCGCCCTCTCACACATACTGTGGAGAATCGAGAAGCGGCGAGTATGGAAGATAGAGATCAACGGGCGCTATCTACCGTCGCGTCTCTCCTCTCGTGATGCGCCGTATTTTATTTACTCCTTTTTAATTTTATTAAATTTATAAGTTTTTTTTTTTTGGATAAATTTAGAGAAACTATCAATTCCACCCCCAAAGTTTCCCTCCTTTCAATTGGCGCCAAAACTTTTAAAACTTATTTTATGAAACCCCTTTAATACTTGAGCTAAATCAATAAAAAAAATCCTTTTCCTTATTTTTCTGTCCTGGAACTATGGTGCAGTTAAAAATATTATCCAGTTGTTCCCTAAGTATCCATAATTTAATTCTTAGATACGATGTATTTGTAAGAATTTTTATTCTGAATGAAACTCGCAATCAAGGAATACTAGGTTTTTGAATCGTCCGTCATAAGCGCTTCCCGATTTATCCTGACGGTCGATGGAAAACTTTTGTAAGACAGGGTCAGTTGTCTATATTCGACGTTACCTGACCTAGTTAATCATTTTAGCCCCTGAAAATATTGTGTAGTGGAATGACGACCAATTGTCACCTAGACATCCACAGTTTGATTCCCATCTATGACGCATTTGTAAAGATTTTTTTTCCAACTAAAATTTGCAACTAAGAGATATTAGGCTTCTAAGACATCTGTTATAAGTGTTTCCTAATTTATCTCTGATGATCAATAGAAAACTTCCATAAGTCTCCGTCTGTTATAAGCACTTTCTAATTTATCCCTGACGATCAATAGGAAACTTCCATAAGTCTCCGTTATAAGAGCTACAAAAGCAGCATAATTTTCTAGTTTCTATATTTTAAGTATTATTAAACAAGACACATCTATAACAGTAAGTATGAAATATAACTGTAATAATTATAATAGCAACTATAACTTCATAGTTATTATAATATACTTATAATTTCATAATTATTATAATACATGTTGATATAATTAATCCATCGATTTAAAATTTAATACATATGAAAATGATAATAATAATATCAAATAGTAGATTTGAAGACTGTCATTTTAAATGGAACTGATGGAATGGAACGCCGTTCCATAAAAAATAACTAAAAAAACACTTCATTTTTTCCCAAATAACATCTATCCTAATTTTTTTATTCTATTATTATAATTTTATTATGGTGATTTTAATATAACCTACTAAAATAATATTAAAATAGTTTAATTAAATTAAAATAATTTTAACCAAAACTAGAATGTTAAATTAGTCTAATAAAAAAAGAGTATTTTTAATGAAAAATTAAAGCAGAGTATTTTTTTTAATATGGGGCATTCAATAATAAAAATAAAAATGCTTATTAATTTTGTAATCATTATTTTTTTTAATGATGATAAATTAAACATTTTTGATAATATTTAATCATTAATCTCTCTATCATCACATTGCTTAAACAAAGGATAAGCTTCTTCAACAACACAGAAAAGGGTTCCACCTAACTCACCTAAAGTTCCCTATCAAGCAGCATTTCTTGCTAATATCTCACAAAGGCATCAAAAACTCCATAACTCATCTCTTATCATGTTATCTATCTATTGCCACTCGTATCTCAATTTGGCATATCTCATACCTAATATGATTCACCTACTGAATAAATCTGATACACAACTTATGCACACACTGAGAAATTAACCTCCAAAATATTATCTCATTTGAATTCAAACTCTGATCTTATTATGCCTTCAAGTGTCAACAAGGCATTTTAAGATATTATTCATGGCTCGGCAAGTCAATCTTGATCGAGATAGTTCATTAGCACTATAGCTTTCTGAAATAGATTCTCATGACTGTTTTTCTAATAACATAAGTGTTTCATGAAAAACTATTTTGAAACAATGCTTAATATATTTTGATAAACCTTTGTCAGAAACATAGAAATTACATAAAATAATAAAAATGTCCATGGAAAATTGTTTTGAAGATATGGAATGAGATATGAGGTTTTGAAATTTGCCTGTCAATTTACACGTCTCATTCCAGAATCTGATGGTGATATAACTGTTGGTGCCTTGAATCTCTTTAGTACTTTCTTTGATCTGCAAATCGACATTGTTTGAAGCGGATTAGTCTTCTAACTTGGAAAAATCACATTAAAAAGTTGATTGGGAAGATAGATTTTATCCTTGGATGATGAAAAAGACTCTAAATAACATTGAAATAAGTACTAAAGTTATGTATCCTTAGTTTTCGATACAAGGAATAGCCAAGAAACATAACTCTTGATGCAGTCATTGGGAAGTTATGCGGATAAACTTCATAAACGTTACCAGATGTGAATTTTTATGTAGGGAATGAGCATTGGGAAGTTATGCATAACAACAAATTACATAAAAATTTTCAATAATAAGAGGGCGCTGGATGTCATTGCACTGGTAGGCAGTGGATATACAGTATACCATCAGAGGCTAGAAGCGGAAGAAAGGTGCAAAGGGTGAAGGAAAGGAGTTCCTTACGAGTGAACGAACCACAACCGTCCTCATAGAGAGGCAAAAGTTAGCCAAAACAGAAGGAGAAGAACTAACCTTGATATATTCTTTGGTCTTTGAATGTCGCTTGATTCTTTCATCATATGCTATAAATGCAAAAGTATTTCTGTCCTCTTATCAACTAATCATTAGAATTTGACACTGTGAGTTGCAGAAAATACCAACGACTCAATTTGAAGTCAATATACAAAAGGTGCATCAAATTGGTTTTACCTGAAAAAGATTTAGGACAGATCTACTTTATGATGAGGAAAGTTTGAGGCATTCTGATTCATCGAAAAGGAGTTCTTCTGGAACCTTGAGAGTGATTTGATTCTCATTCCATCCAGCTTCTTTCAATTGGCCGAGGAAGTCAGCAAATCCGTCTTCCAGTTCCAAGAGGCTCTCTTCAAGCAAGGAGAAGATATGATTTGAAGTTTTATCTTGATGCTTGTGAAGCCAATATGCCTGCCATAGACTTCTCAAGACCAATAGGCGAGTAGCTCCAACCTAAGGTGGATTTGATTCAGATAAAATGGTAAGTTCTTCAATAAATAGCATATATCAAGGATGGTAGCAATTCCAACTACAAAACAACCTTGAATGTGATTAAGAAGGTGTGTTCCCCTGCTTCTTGTTGTTGCATATACAGAACGTAATGCTCTTTTGAGTATAACTTCAGAAGCGCCCTCACCTGTTTTAAGTGATATAAGGAACTGCAAGTTGATGAGGATGTACGTCCTTGAAGTTATTCAATCTAGTGCGCAAAACATGAATTTTCTCCATAAGACTTACATTAGCACACACCATGAAGATTTGGAAACTCAATATTTCAAATTGGATAATATTAGTTTCATCAGTCTTACAGTAGCATGTGCTTCATGTTCTATATGCTAAATGTAGTTGAATAATTTTATAAAATGTTACTCATGTAATGGTATTTATTCTGTAGAATGTAGAGAGTTTAACTAATTTAAATGATGCTGAGAGTAAAGAAAAAAAAATAACAAAGAGTAAACTACAATGAACTTAATAGCAATTGCCAAATTTGAGCAAAATACCATATGACTGGAGCAATCTTTGCCAATCATTCTCTGCATGGACACGCCGAAAATAATTTTAGGCTGCAAGAATCTTTCCCATGATAGAAAATTCTCTTCCTTGTTGCAAGCAACATACCCTATTTGCCACTGAAGAAGTTTCAAAGGCTAGACAGTTGTAAATTAGACACTGATTACAATGGTGAAGTGTTCAGCTATACCAGGAACTATATGGTTTAGAACATGTGATCTTACAAGCATCCGAGCTCGTTTCAAATTTATCTGCCAGGAAATGCAAATCAGAAAGAATCAAATGATACCCTAAGATGCAAGGACAATAAAATCACATTACAGTGTGCGGAAAATTTAAAGCTAAAGACAATGGCAGTCTGAAAATCTATAGATGTGGCCTTACTGTCTGAAACTTCAGTACAGAGAGTGATTGAAAGCGTAGACAAAGGTGAAGAAGCCGAATGCTCAACCATGTCAAAATCAGCATGAAGAATGATGTTTGTATCCCAGGCATTTCCTGAATTTGGTTGTGCCCAAAAAAAAATAAACAATTAAATTTAATGAAAAGGAAATTCAAAAAAAATGTTTAAGAAGATAACCTAAACATAAAATTCCATTTTGGCCCATATAGTGCATCAGGGTCTCAATTTGGCGCCAGCAACTGCTGTAGTTTATTTGTCTCATTTTGACCCCTAGTGTGTCAGATTGGCCCTTGAATTTAGAGGCCAAATTGAGACCTCTTTGGAGGGCAATAGGGGCCAAAATGAGGCACTTAGTGAACTACAGGGAGAAAATGGGACAACTGAATTATAGGAGCCAAAAGAGAAAATTATGAAACTACATGGGCCAAAATCAAATTAGTTAGTTACCAGGATCAGTATACCAATTGCAAGTCCAATAAGCTGAGCTGCTACTTCCCAAACTTCCTCCTAAACACAATAAGCAAGCAAAAGTGACTTCCTCTGATGATTTTCCAAAATATAGTTACATGTAAATTCTCTTCCTCAATGGTAAATGTAAATCAATAGTTAGCTTGATTATTTGTCAGTGTATTAAAAGTCAAATACAGCATAGAAATATCATAGTCATGAGTCGTGCCTGAAATTAGGTTGAACTAACTCTAAAGATAGAAGTTGACCTAGTATTACTAAAATAATTTATTTTTATTTTTAAAAATGGAGAACAATCTTAGAATCCTAGTTTTTCTTGAAACTGAATTTTGCATTAACAAAATATCGAGATAAGAATCCAGGAAACATATGAGAATAAGACAGGAGTTCTTAATTCATCCATACGTAATTGAAAGAAAGAGGAAAATTTAAGCCTGAAATTGATTCCGACTCTTATATATATATATATATAATGCCAGTGCAGATAGGATATCACTTGCCTGGAGCATAAACAAGAAAAAGGGATCAATTTTTTATTATTACTAGTCATAAAAAAATGAATACCTTGGCTGCAACCTCTCCGAGATTAGCAGAGATAGCGAAATGATTTTGGATTACACGAAATGACGGATCTTTCAGCCCTCTTGCTACAGCCTAGTTAAGATATCCAAATTAATTCCTTCAAATAGCATAGAGAAAGCATTTCAATTTGTATATTTTGATGAATTTCAAGATACAAGATTTATTAATTATCTAAGCATTGGGTGAGATTCATATGAACCTTTCCTACAAGTAATTCAGAAATCAGAATATCCTATTTAACATAAAATTATTCTTTTTGAATACTAATTGCATTTGTTTTTGTAGAGATCATTTAGTAGGCAATAGATCCATAACCTAAAAGACGATCAAAGTACTCATAATAGTATGGAAAGATTTGGTTTTCAGAGTACATACTGACGCAGAAAATCAATAGCATCATGTATAAACCTTTGCCCATAAAACAGGTCTGAGCAAAAACTCCCATCCTATGCAAATCCAGCCTCCAGGACAAGTAAATTTTTTGACATTCAGAAGAGCTTTAAATTATAGTCTTTAAGTTTTAACAAGTTAGTGTTTAACTAACATCTGAGCCATACTGGATGGAGTCCGAGTTTACTGAAGAAATCAGGATCCACTCAATATGCAATTATCCAATCAAATTATCTTGGTGTGGATCTGGATGAATTGTTTTAAGTTTACATTTTGAGAAAGGAATAGCTTTCAGTTTCAAATGAGTTGTGTGTAGAAACAAGTTCCAGCTAAAATATGGATCTCATTATTGTAAAATGTCTTAACAATTAAGATTGCCTAAAAGGAAAATGGTTTCACTACACCCTTTCATGATCTCACAGAGCTACATGGAACTTCTTGATAGCATTTCTATTGCTCTGGAAGTAATTGAATAGCAAATCAATTTTAGGATAGGATAATGCACAGCTATGCACATGTAGAATCCAGAAACTGCATAATCAGTGACAAGAAGTGCAATTGTCTCATTTCTATAATACCTTAGCAAGGTTGCCTGAAGCTGCAAGGGGGAGAAAATAAGCAGGACATAGTTGTGTGCTTAACTCAAAAATGCTGCACAGAAATTAGCATGTTAATAAACAATGATAAGTAGTTTGTTTTTAGATATTTTTCTTGAAGTACCTTCCAGCACTTCCAATGAAATCTGCATACATCCGCCACCGCTTTGGATCGTCATCAAAAATATTCCCCAAGCGTCCACCTGAAGTAATGTTAGTTGAGAAAATACAATTGTATTTGCATACATGTTCTCCTATTTTCTTCCTTTACCAATAAAAAGTCGTCCAATAGCTCCTAGACCATCTTTTGACACCCATCTGAGAAAGACAATAGTCAACTCATTAACGAAGATTGATGATGGAAAAAATTGTATCTAGTTTTGAGACTCAGCAGCTATAAAACTGTCAATTCACAGAAGAAATAACCAATGCAAGAGTACTTTGTCAACTCTATGCAATAGAGCAAACATCAATGCAAGGGTACTTGATGAACTCTATCCATGAAAGCAAACTCCTCACTTCACATCTTCATCAAGATAGTACAAAAAAACATAATGGTGCAGCTAATCCAATTGGATATAGTAATCTTAAAGATGTGACACAGTAGATTGATGATATTGTAGTAGGTTAGACACAAATGATCTCATCAGAAAAACAGAAGAGACAAACATAAGAGAAAGTGTCAGAGTAGTTCTCTGACTGTAAGGGGATTGTCATATTTCATTGGTCAGCTAAATATGGGAGGCAGATTGATCCAGCCAGTATCACACGGAGGAAGAAGATTCCATGTGGTACCAGATCAACTTTATTTTCCATATGAATAACATATGACCAACTTCCCTGATTGTCCATCAAAAATCCTTTAGTAGATTTGTTACAAGCTAGGCTCATCATATGAAACTAAAACATGGACACTTTCTGCATCAAAGCTAAACTATACAACTTGATGTCAGTTTTTGCAAAATATTGGACAGCGATGAAGTTTCATGTACAAATAAAATAATAATCAAATTTGGGTGAAAGAAAGAATTCACTAAGTAATGAAAAAAAAACCCATGGATTGCCTTATTGCAGCAGCAGAAGCAGCAATAGGAGCTCCTGAAAAAGAGCCTAAACCAACAGCCTGAAAGAATAATAAAAAAGAGAAATTAGCTGAAAATGAAGGCATGATCACATACTAATAAGGTAAAATGTCTGTGATTTATGATGCAAAAGAAGTGCTGATTATTCTTTAAGGTTTGCATTGCTTTACTATGTATTAATCTGCACACTGATGTGCTTAGCAGCGTTGCTGTATTGTCATGCCAATGTAGTGCACGTTATATACAGCAAGCATAGTAAACAAGTAAATTGTGAAATGGAGATTACTTTCAAACTTGTCTATTGGCAGTTACACATAAATGCATGAAACATCTTGGTAAGCTCTTGACAGTAGGATAACAGATCTTATTCATACATCAAATACTTTTCTTCCTTTTTTAAAAGTAGAAAAATACCGTACTTCCATTATCATAGAATAAACAGAAAAAAAAATTGTCTTCAACAATTGATTTTTGCAAAAGTTTTTTAAATCAAGAAATAGTTGATCATCGTAGAACTATATGATGCTATATCACCATTGACTTCAAAAAACAAATTCTAATCTATCAACATGATGTTAGGAGTCTTTGGAAAACCATTCTTTTCACCCGAATGCTAACCAATTCTTTGATAATACTTTGGCAACTATAATTTGCTTTACATATCTTCTGGAATATGCCATGGTAAAGGTTCCCACCAATGTGAGTTTCAAGTCTCCAATCCTACACTGAAGTTTCATGCATTTGATCGTGTTTCCAGTCTCCAATCCCACACTGAAGATTCATGCATTTGATCGTCCATATATATTTGATCAAATTCAAGAAATGAATTTGTATGTGATGGAAATTAAAAAACCTTCAATAAACTTGAAGTAACCAATGCATGACAGATCCATCCTGTTATATTGGTAGGAAATTGCCATAGCATGTAGTCTAGATAATCATCTGAAACTGAACCTGGAGGTTTATCCAAGAAAAAAGCATTAAAAAGTATCATTAACGTGGAAATATAATCACAGATGAAAGCATGGAACACCATATTGCATAAGAGGAAAACAACAACATGGTAACTCAGGGTTGACAATGATTGATTACTTGTGAATGATGATCCTCGTACATTGACATTGTTAAAGCAATTTAAAATAGTGCAAACATCACTGTTTGATTAACTCATACTCTCTGACCGACTAAATTGGGATTGTAAGAAAATTTATTCACCTAAAAGATTGAGAAACAAGAGATTTTATGAATCAACCATAGAAAAAAATGTAAGAAAGAGAAATTGTTTCAACTTTCAACCACTTTTTTCCTTTAGTGACTTGGTTGAATTTCCATTCATCCATATTAAGTAAGAAAATTAAACATCCAAGACACTTAGAGATGTATGGGCAATAATTTGGGTTTAGTAAAATGGATCTAATCCCACTATAAACTCAATGTGATATATCTTTAATAATTCAAATTTTGAAATTACTTTTACTTATATCAAGTTTGTATGGTCATCCTCTACGCATTACACATTCAACTCTAATTGATTCAACTTGTTATTCATAGAAGCTATCGGTCATCTTTCAACATGTCCTACCATCTTAGGATATGTAATTATAGATTGTCTATCAATAGGTTTAATATTTTTAGCAATGTATCATAGAAAAAAAATCATTGAGTTTGAGTACCACATAAGCTTGTGTTTAAGAATCAGGATCGCTTGGTTAACAAGTTTTTAAATGTATGTATTTTGATCATAGGAAACTAAGAAGCAATGAGACAACAATAAGAAGATTTTGCCTACCCAAACACATTTTTTTTTTTATTAAGGACATGAAATGGTAGAAAAGAGAGAGGAAGTGAAGAAAAAGTAAGATTGCAGGACTCATAAATGAATTCTCATGTTCGACCATAACATGGGAATTAGAGTGAAATTAGAGGCATAAGAAACCAGATAACTAGAATACATAGATATTGTATAATTGGATAAAAGTAGAGAAATTAACAATGAGACTAAAGTAGTAAAGGATCTTCACCGACAAAATGATAAACAAGTAAATAGTAATAAGGAAAGTCTACTGCTTACCCGGATATCCTGTTGGCAATATAAAATCCTTTAAAGCACTTGGTACCGAAGAAAACTGCAAAAAGTTTTCTTGTTCTTGATCTCTAGTGGTCAAGGATGCATATTCATCACAAAATGTTACTGTTTGTGAGTCACGATCCAAAATGTACCTGTCAAGTTCCAAATCAAAGTATTTAAATCAAAGCCATAAGTTCATTACATGGATTTAAGTATCCAAGAAAATCTCTAAAGATGGTGTTCTATGGACTGAAGTCCTTAAGAGACTAGTGTCCATAGCAATGTAAACTCTAGTCACAAAACGTTGGGTATCAAAGTAAACTATGAAAAAAAACTTGTTTTTATCTCTATTTGGCAAGGATGCATATTCATCACAAAAAATTACTGCTTCAGAGCTATGGTCCAAATGGTTTTTAAAAAAAACATTTAATTTTCTTCATGATGTTGTAAAAGATACATGAATGATTTACCAACTGATACAATATACACTTAGATATGAACTATAGTGACAAAGAGTATCAGTAACCTATGTTTTTTACACCAAATGGATAATCAACCTTTCAAACGGAAAAAAAAAAACAAAAACTATTTTTCCTTTTACAATCCTGTCTATGTTGCAGATCAAAATAACGTGAAGCCAAAAGTCTAACATATGGATTTGTGTCCTAGCACGTCTCTAAAGATGCTGCTCTATGGACTGGAGACCTTAAAAGACCAATGTGGTATAGCTAATGTAAATTTTATTCTAGTCAAGTCATGTCAATGCATACATACATTTATTCATATTAGTAAAATAACATCATAATTAGTTGGGGATACAGTAAACAGAAATTTACAAGAAAAATATATTAGTTGAGAAAAAATATTAGGTTACAGGCTCCAAATGAAGGCTAGTTCACAAAGGTTTTAGGCAAGTAGATCAAATGGCAATGAAAGACAAGATTAAACTTCAAGTTCATTTTTTGCTTTACTTCAAATTGTGTCATACGAACAACTTGTGGAAAATAATTTTTGTCTAGGATATGCAACATATTAAACCACCCTTCACGAGCCGTTACTTGGACAGCATCCAGCAAGTACAAAAATGTTTTCAATCCAAGGTATCAAGTTGGGAAGATTGCAAAACGAAAATATCCAAGCATTATTTGCTTTAAAAACTTGAACATCGATAATGGAAGAGCGAAATAGCTAATGTTTAGATAATTGAGAAAACCGCTTTGCAGTGCCGTCTTGGTATCGCTCCACGAACAGCGATTGGGGCATCCTGCAAAGCTAACGATCTCACAATCGTATCATAAACCAAAATAAAACTAAGTTTTTTCACAATAAAGAGGGGTACCCCTCTTCGTCCTCCATCCGTCTGCCTCCATGGGCATCCGCCGGCCCAGAGACGCGGACCACGGAGAGCAGGTGGCGGCGCCGGTTGCCTGGAGGAAGAGTAGACGTCGTCCATGAGTCGTGGGATTTGGAGAGAGGGGTAGAAATTCCTCGGTAAGGAGGGGAATGAGAGGACGACCAGGGGAGAAGCATGTTACCTGCTTGTCAAAATGACTCAGAGAGTTCACATTTATATTTATATAAATTGTCGCAAAGATTTACTCACCCTCAATCTATCCCTAGACTAACACAGGTAAAATACAAGAGCTACTAACAATGGCGTAGCCAGGTTGAACAGTTACCCTGGGCTAAAAATACTGAGCCCAGTGAAACCCAGCCCAACGTAGCTATGTTGAGGTATAAAATTATTGGGTTGTTTGCTAGATGAAGCCTAAAATTATTGGGCATTGCTAGGGCTGCACTAGTCTAGAGCCCAGCAAAGTCCATCCCTGGCTATGCCTTTGCCTAGCCTAGATAATGACTAGTACATAGGGGAGAACAGGAATCTGACTACTAATTAGAATTTAATCCTCATATTTTATTATAATAACTCCCTATATACTAGTCACTAGTCGATCAGTTCATCCCTAAAGGACGTTCACATTTATATACCTGGACTGACATGAAGAAAACGATACAGTCTATACATTAATTTCCTTCATGAAATAAAACAACAAATGCTTCGTTTAAATTGGTATATTTAGATCCAAATTAATTTTATAAAAAAATATAATATTATTATGTAAACTTTTTTTTTTACTCCAAGCGGGGTCGGATTTTCCAGATTCATCTAATTTGCATGATCAGTAGATCTCATTCATCAACCTGTTTAGTTTG
>JBBMJZ010395777.1:0-13969 GCA_037833815.1 Zingiber zerumbet | reverse complement strand
AATTTGTAGAAAGAAACGAGAATTTGGGGTCGGCTATTCACACCCCCCCTCTCTAGCCGAGACCGACGATCCTAACAGACACTTCCTTCTCCTTCCAAAGTTGTTATTCTTCTTCTTTTCCTACATCAGAAAACAAACAAACAAAAAAAATATCATTTTTAACAAAAATAAAATCCTATAAACTAACACAAAATAAATATGTAAAGACTTACTTCTTCTGACATAGATTTCCATCCACCACATTTCTTGGCCTCACTAACCCTGTCAAAAATATAAAAATATAGGATTGACAAACTCAATCAAAGAACAAATTTCAAAAACACTAATTAAAAATAACATTCATATACAATAAAATTATGAAGAACCATCACCACCATCATCATCACCGTTGTCATAATCATCACCAGAACTGGGAGGAATCTGACTTGGAGAAGAGCTTAACTGATAATGTTGCATTATGAAGGCACAAATCATGAATTACTTGATATCTTTCCTTCATTTCCTTTTTTTTTTGTTCTATTATCCCCCTTAAATGGGTAATCACTTCAGTTAAGTTATGTATCTGTGTCGTTACTAATGGTAGAATGGATGAAGATCTAAGAGTAACTCTATGGGTTCTGCTCAAAGAACTCATTCCCAATATCTTTCCCTTATTTGGTCCTCCACTCGCCTCTAGCTATAAATCTAAATTATTACCAACTGAGGGCTTAGATGCCTCATTATCATCACTAGCACCTAAAGTTCTATATGCTAGCTATAGTTCATTATATATCTGCTATAGTCTAATGAGAAAAATTAAAATAAATTCATAATAATAATATTTTTAAAATTCATATAATCTTAATTAGATATAATATGGACATATATAATATATAGTTAGAATGGGTACATAACTAATAGAATTTAAGTTATAAATTAACATCCAAGATTAATTCAAAGTTTAATTGCTTTATCTCTCTCCCCACTCCAAGTCTTGTTTTTTTTTTAAAAAAAATGCGGGTGAAAGTGTCTATAAATAATAACTCATGTCCTATTTCCTTGGTCTAAAAAAATATTGTTAGAAATAATCTAATAGTCTGAAATAGTAGACAAGTCTCCAGAGTTATAAGCTTGATTTGATTTATTCTATTGACTCCTCTATTTGCTTCTTCGATTGCCCTAAAATTGGAGATCTTAGTCCAATTTGGCTTTTCTCCTAATCTTAGCATGATTCAATACATGTTGGATGTAACTGCCATATTTTTTCTTGAAAACCCTCTTAACTTTAAGCTGTTTATTAGGGTCCCAATGAATGACCACTGTAATGGAAAAAATAATTGATTATATATTCAATTTTATTTCATATATAAAATAAAGGAGATATACCTTAAACTCACTCAGTCAGAGCTATTTTGCAAATGCTAGAGTGTTTGTATATGTCATTGAATCCCCTCTCCAATGGTTATTCATGATTCTATTAATTTCATGAATAATATGTGCATAATTTTCAAATCTATCATAAAGTTATAAATAAAAAATGTTAAATAATTAAGATAGTTAAAAAAATAAAATACTTTTTAGTACTTACGAATCTCCATAAGGGACTATAGACTCTCGAGTATTTTACATCTCAGCAACCAAGTGTCTGGTAGAATGAACTTGCATGGGTACTAGTGAATGAAGTCATGAAAGTACTGGCTAAGGTGAATGGGAAGGTTCTTCCTAATCAGGAGGTGTAAATACAATGCTAGGTGTTGAATCAAACTGACCATGAGAACTTCGTCTATGTCAACTTTGTCAAAATTGTCAACCAAAATTTAAAAATAGAATAAAGTAAATAAAAATTTGATGCATAATGAAGAACATGAAAAAACTTACCATATTTTCTAAGAGATGAGAGAGTATGCGAAACCCACAACGATAAGATATCACCTCTAATAACATATAGGAAAAAATATAGAGCATTAATAGATAAAATATATAAATTTATGAGTGATACAGTATATAGATAACTAATTGAGCAACAAGTTTGGTAAATTTACATATTAAAATTAAATTTACTCATAAAAAAATATTACCATATATGAAAATAAAATATCATAATTTTTGTTATATTAAGATAACAACATTTACCCATCATCAGAAATCAATATCCTTATTGTCATTGTCATTATCATTCTTATCATTATCCTCATAGTCATCCTCCTCCTCCTCATCATCATCATCATTCTCATGAATTTCACTTACATCCACGTTTATCACTACTCTGCTAGGATATTGTAATGTTGGAATAATATATTTCTTGGTCTAAAATGTATTTGCAACTTCCTCTTGTTGATATGCAATATCTTCCCAATGTTCCTCAATTTTTTTTATGCTTTCGTTTTACAAACAACCCACCAATCAATTTTGTCATATTTAAAACTAAGATATGAAGCATAGAATACTTAAATAACTTGTTATGCCAACACAAATGATTCATATCTCTTATACAATCTCTTATGATTAATTTCAACCAAATTATACCATGGATGCACCTTCATCCCTTGGATAAACTCAAACCAATGACACATGAATAGAATAACACACATTTTTAGGTCAGGGTATTCTACCTCTATAATTTCATCTAGCAAACTATAAAAATCATTGCTTGTATCTACAAGTTCATTGGATGATTGAATACAAACTCCACTATTTATTATAGTCTTCCCCATTTAATATTCTTGAGTATGAAAATTATATTCATTTATAAAATATGCTGGCCAAGTGTGTATCATTGCTTTTGGACCCCACGACAGATGGATTAGCAATTCTTGGTCAATATGAGTTTGATTATCAAAAACCTAAAGTCAAATAAATATGTTTAAATGTCAAGATATGTGTAAACTAAATTTAGATTGTTTACTTACATATGATTTGAACATGGTGTAAATTCTTCATCACAAAAGTGATTAAACTCTTGTGTCATTATTTTAGAATTTAAATTTTGGAAAATCCTACCATAAAAAAATAAAGTTTAACACAAAAAAATTACCACATAAGAAATAAAAAATAAGAAAATAATACTAACTCAAAATATGACATTTCTTTTGGACAATTTAGTAAAATATATATGTGGGTTGCTCTTCATTCTTGACTAGTTAAGTATCTCTACTTACATGGTCTACTTGGTCAACCAAGGTAGTTAAAAATTGAGAATGAATTCAAATTAGAATCAATAGGACCCTCATCATTTCTTCTTGGTCTCCATCTTTTGCTCTGAGCGTGAGACTCAAAATAATATGATGTAAAAGTTCTTACTTTCTCCACAATGTATGCATTAACAATAAAGGCTTCAACACATGACTTATTTTTTACATTTTTCTTCAAATGATATAGGAATTTGATTATAATATAATAAATTATATTAGATATTAATATACAATAGAATTAGTCAATTTTTATGCATTCATAATGAAGTATAGAAGATGAAAATTTTATCTTTCAAATGGATACATCCATCGAAAATAGACTAGACATCCAAGTTTGACCTCATATGACAAGTGAACTAAAAGATGTTCCATGAAATCAAAAAATGAGGGTGGAAAGATCCTTTCTAAATTATACATAATGATTGGAATCTCTTTCTCTAATGTCTCCATGTGTGAATGTCTCAAAACTATTGAGCAAATATCATGAAGAAAAATGTTTAACTTCGTAATGACACCCCTTACAAAATTTGGTAAGAGCTCTTTAAAAGCAATAGGAATGAGTCGTTTCACGAATATATGACAATCATGACTTTTTAAACTAATCAATTTGCATTCTTTTAAATCGACATATCTCCTAAAATTACAGACATAACCATATGAAAATCTCAATGATTTCAACCATTCACAAATAACACAACTATGATCCTTATTCAATGTATAAACTGCCATTGACTTTGGTCCTTTACTACTTTCATCAACATCAATAGTCGATTTTTTACAAATGAGTCGCATATCTTTTCTTGCATTTAGATTATCATTTATTTTTCCGACGATATCCATCACTATATTTATCAAATTATCAAAAATATTATTCTCAATATGTATTACATCGAGATTATAATGAATCAAAAGACTCTTCTAATATTGTAAATCCTAAATTTACTCCATTTACTCCATTTATGTGTACTTTCATATTCATATGTTGTACAATATGACTCTTTAATAACAGATGAAAAATTAAGTACTCTATACCAAATCTTTTCACTTGTTAATCTCAATGGCGGAAGTGTTCTTTCAATTCTATTTTTAGCAAATTTAAATGTATTCTTCTGAAATTATGATTTGGTAATAAAAATTATCTATGACAATCAAAATAGCTCGGCTTCTTCCCGTGTCTCAATCTGATTAACTTTGATCTTTCTATACATATTGGGCATCCTAAGATCCTAGTAGTACTCCAACCCGATAACATACCATAAGCCGGAAAGTTATTTATGGTCCAAAGAAGAGTAGCCTTCATTACAAACATCTGAATTGTATTAACAATGTATGTAGGAAAACCTTTATCTCATAGTGTTGTTTCATCTCTACAAGCAGTGGTTACATATAAACATCTATTAACTTCTTCAGATTTTGTGAGCCAGACACAATCATTGTTAAAAACATAGAGGATATTTTCATGCACATCCTAGATGGAAGATTATATAGAGTTAAGATAATTAGCCAACAAGAATAATTTCTTCTTGATTTGTCAAATGGAATAAATCTATCAGCATAGAAATCTAACCTAATATTTCGAGTCTCCTTCGTAAATTCCAAATATGTTCTATCAAAATTTTTCCACACCTCTACATCTGATGGATAATACATTAGACTCTCTTCTATTTGATGATTTATGTGCCAAGTCATGTGTTCAGTAGTTTTCTTTGATGGATAAAACCTTTGTAACCTATGAGTTAAAGGCAAATAAAACAACTGATTGTATGATTTACGTCATTGTTGACTCCTTCTAGTGTTCACGTACCTAACTTGATTACAAAATTTATAAATATCTGCATCTTCATTATCTCCCCAATATAACATACAACTATCTTTACAAGCATTTGCACCTTCGCCATTGAGGAGGGGAAAAGAGAGGGGAGAGGGAGCTTACAGGTTTGTCGCCTTCGCTGTCATTGTCGCCTTCGCCGTCGCCTGGGAGGGGGAAGGGAAGACCTAGATCTGGAGTAGGAAAGATAATTTAGTTTTTTTGCAAAAAATTATTTTTCATTGCCAAATTTGTCTCCAATTGTTTTCATCCCCAAATTGACGACAAAAAATATTTTCGTCTCTAAATTGGCAACAAAAATTGTCTTCGTCACCAATTTGGAGACAAACACAGTTTTCATTCTCAAATTGAAAATGAATTTGGCAACGAAAGTTAATTCATCACCAAAAACCCTAAATTAGCTTTTCACCAAACCCCCACCCCAAATTCAAATTTGGAACAAATCCATGGATTTGTCGAGATCTGGTGACAAATCTATGCATTCATCATAAATTTGGCGACTAACCATCTATTTGTTGCCAAATTTGTGATAAATCCACGAATTCATCTCAAATAAAAAATTAATAAAAAATAAAAAGTTATTTTAGCAACATTTTATGTTTGTATTTTCTTTTATGTTGTATTTTTCACGGTGCATCAACATCTTGTAGGCCAGTACATGATTGACAAATGACGAAGCATGCATGAATCACATGCTATTCATCCCCACTAGCGATGTCACCAATCCCAACAAGTTAATACAACCAAGTAAAATAATCTGCTTATTCTTAACAAATATAAATTCATTTAGTCATCACTGTCACTCACCTAATTCCCTTGGTTTCAATCAACATGATTAAATCATTGAATCCATTTGACTTTATTATCTTGTAAACCGTACTTAATTCCTTTAACCAAATTAGCTCATCTAGCTTAACTAATTTTTTACTCCATCAAAACTCCTATTCTTACTAGTATGATCAATACAACCAACATCATTTACTTGACTGCTCTAATTAGCTTAATTGTTCTTTTAAATCCAACTAATTCATCTAGTTTGACCAATCTAATTAACCAACTCATATTCTCAATTTGTTTATCCTAATTGAACGATGGACTTCTTTAATTGATCAACTCATATAGCTTCACTTGTCCACTTGGCATATTTAGCACAATATGCCTACTTAGTATACTCTACTTGTTTGATTAACCCAATATGTCAATTTAAGTAAGAAATCTATGATGAATTCATAGATTCATCGTGAATTATATTTGTTGCGGATAGACCACGAATCCGTGGATTCATCAGAGATATTTAGAAAAAAAATAGCAATTTTTTTTAGTAAAATCTTAGAATGTTGCGACGATTCCATAAAGTTGTTGCAACGTTGTGACGAATTATAAATTCATGGCAAATGTTTTGCGACAAAACTAAAATTCATTACAAATTTTATGACGAATCCATAAATTTATCATAAAATCTGCAACGTATCTAAAATTCATTGCAAAATTTCCAATGAATTCTAAATTTAATGTAGATATTTGCGACGAATCTTATTTTCCCTTCGCCTGCGCTAGGCTCCTTGCCAGCACGGGCAGCCCAAAGCGGCAATCTGCACCCTATTTTTTTTTTCTCTCTCTTCCTTACTCTAGGGATTCTTTTCTTTCTTTTTCATAGTTTTCTTTTCTTTTCTCTTCTTTACCTAGGGTTTTTTTCTTCTATGGAAATGCATCCAATCAAAAACTGAGTCCATGATAGGAGGCAGCAGGTAGAAGAGTTGGAGAAGCATAGACTTGCCTACCTTTGGACTATGCCCCAAAGCAACTCCCAAAGATTTCTGTCAGCATTCGTTTCAGGAATCAAAAAGACCGGTAAAGTTCCAAGAAAAGAACCCCAAAATGCCTCATTGATCCTGGACATGCTTCTCCAACTCTTCACAACTTGGCACAAGCATGTGCACACACATGTATCGCTCCCAACGACATCGAATATCTTCAAAAGCCATGGTCCAGACCCGAAAGCAGCGTTGTCCACAGAATGCTAGCAAAAATGCTTCCCACTCATATATTGTTTTTGCAGCATAGTTAAAGTTTACTTGCAGAAAAACATTAACATACAACAAACAGCGACTAGGTTTTTATCCTACTGAGTATGATCGACTATATAGATCCTCCTATCTAATATTAGAGGGCATGTTTGTATGTTCTTCTTTTGCAGTGCTTGCATTAATTAAAAATAGTTAGAACTATGTTTCTGTGTTCCTTGTACTGATTGAAACAAGGGACTATGGAGCTCCCACTACTTCACATCCAATTCTTCATGGAGCTGCTTTGTTTCCACTCCACCAGCCTTTGCAAGAATTCCATGACCTGCACAACATCCAACAATGGCATCAATGGCGTCTCCAAGTAAGAGTTGGATCTTCATCGACCAAATCCACCAACCTCAGAGGGATCCCTCAAGGAATAAGAGGCATTTGTCTCTTTAGGATACTTCGATACAAGGATCCCGAATCCGTCTCCTCTCTCGCGCAAGACCTACTCAATGGAACTCACATTAGCACTGATGGTTTCATCTTAATCTTCGCGAATAGGTTGGCTGTGTTCGTCTACCTTGAAAGCATCCTCGTCGGTCCGATCGTCTCCGATATAGACTGGCACGACATTCTTGCAATCAGAAGAACCTATAAACTCTACTTGTGAGAACATAAATATACAAAGTAAAGATTCTTGATGTCTCTGCTTACCAAGTGACTCCAAAAGGAACTCCACGGCCTTGCCCTTGTCCCACTTAATGGCGGGGCGGATCTCCAACACCTACAGATCAAAGAAACGATCGAGGATCAGGGGCCATTCATAATCAAGATATAACAATGGAGGCCAATGGATTGACCTTTCTTCCCTGAGTCATCCTTAACTTGGGGAATTGTTTGAGCATTGACAGAACGTCATCCACCAATCCCTTCCAACTCTGCATGCAAGTTTTTTTTTTTTGTTTGTTTGTTAGTTTTTGATGAGATGATGGTTGAAATTAAGAAAAGATTTGAAATGCTCCGCAAGATGGTTGTGGTACCTCTTCATGAACACATCTGAAGTGGACAGATACGCAGAACTTGTTGTTCTCTACTTTGGCTCCAGCCACGGGTTTGATTCTCTCCTGCAATTTTTTGTGGACCTGGAACGGAAGGAGAAAAGAGATTGAATCTTGGCGGCCATGGCTGAAAGAGATGTAGAGAGAGAGATAGAGAGAGAGAGAGAGAGAGAGAGAGAAAAGGGGACAGAGAATCAACCAACCTCATTAATCATGGGGAGGAACTCACTTGCTGGTTGGAAGAGAACAGCACGTTTCTGCAACAAAAACAAATGGAGAATATTAAATTATTATTGTTGATCTTCGATCGAATGAGGGTGCAGGATACAAAAGTTGGTGCCTTTTTGGTGTGTTTGGCGTTCTTAGGGAGTTTGATGTCCATGCCATGGCTTCCGGCGTAGTATAACTCGGTTAATCTCACAAAATCGAACACCTGTGGAGCAGGGAATTGAACTGGTGATCAGGAACAGAGGAGAACGAAGACGTTGCATTGAAAGGGGAGGGATTTTGTGTGGAACCTTGCTCCGGCACCGGCCGCTCACGATCGCCGTGGGGAAGAACTTTGCGACTTCCTTCACGACGGCTCGCATCTGAACGAAAAATAGAAACTTTAAGCGAGGAAGAAGATGAGAAGAACACGGGGAGGGAGGTTCTGGGAGATTACTGCGTCCGTCATGAAAGCGGAGTCGGGATCGTCGACGATGGGAGAGAGAGTGCCGTCGTAGTCCAAGAACATCGCGATCTGCTTCCCGTTTGAGGCCTGCATGATGTTCTCGAACTCGCTCAGTGCGGAAGGGTACCGCCTCTGTTCCATGAACAGCACCGTCAGCCCACGAAAGATCCAAGCTTTCAATCGAGGTAGAGAAGGAGTGGGAGAGGTCACTCACAGTCCACGCGGCGAGATTCAGCTGCTCGTACTCCAAGGGCGGCGCAGCGGCCAGGGCGGCGGCAGACATATCGCGGGTGGGAGAGGAAGCCTTCATGGACTCCAACCACCCGCCGGCCCAGCCTCCGCTGTGCTCGACCGGGACGAGGCGCTTCTTCCGGAGGGCCGACGGAGAACCGCCGCGCTGCGGCGGGTAGGGGAGCAGCACCAGCGGGTTCGCCACTACGGCTACCGCGACAGATGGGACAAGATCCGGCATCACCACCTTCCGGTTCGTCATGCTGTTTGAATCAGAGATATCGTCCGGCGGCGTATTATGTTATTGGCGAGGGCGGGGGGTTGCCGGGATGTTAGCTTTATAGGAGGCGAAGAGGCAGCCTGTCTGGGAGTGGGCCCGACGGTGGGTCTCGGTGTGTGGTCCCGAACCCTGTTTTTTTTTTTTTTTTTGTATTTTTTTCCTCTTTCTCCGCGAGGGACGGAAATAGAAATGAAGTCGCGGCACAAATGATAGTAGAGGGAGGCTGAATTCCTACTCAATTACGTAAGAATTCGAAACTTAAATAGAGTATTTTATATATTTGTGGCGTTTTTATAATTCGTGATGCTGAGCTAAAAATTATCTGTACTTTTTAAATTTATTCTTATAATCTATGAAAAATTTATATGGAATCAGATTCTCTTTATACTAGATTTGTTATTAAGTATGTGTTAAATTTTATTAAAATATTATTATTATGTATGTTGAATTTTTATTTAATTATTTTTGTTAAAGATTAAAAGAATAATATTGTATGGTAAAAATATAGATTGGGTTGGTGAGATTATTCGAGTTGGTCTGGATTCGAGTTCGGGTATAATTTAGATTGAATTCATGAAATTTTTGTATAATACTCTTGCTTCAATTCAACTCTAACCCATCAAGAAAAAGAAACCATATTATTTGGGGACAATTGTGAACTTAAATTAATCGATTATTGTAATATAAAATTTTCATCAAATTTTATTATTCATAAATTTAATACTTTTATTATCATCAATTATGTGATATCAGATACAAGATTTCACTCAATTATGTGTTTAGATAAACATAATGATCATATCACCATACAAGTTGTCAATATATAGGAAGGATGTTTACAGTATTAATTTTCTTATTATTACTAGTACTTCTACCAAGTATTTTAGGTCCAAAGAGGAAGAGTCTTGTCGTCGGACTTCTTAGGATAGGAGGTTTTAAGATTAGAATCCAATTAGGTTGTATATGAAAGCTGACCTAAAATTTTTTTTTGAGTTGGATTCATATTGATCAAAATTTAGGAAAGAGAAATAGAGCTTCAAATTTGAAAGTTATTTTGTGATGCTGGACCGGTTAAAGACTTTTTGATTTTATATTGATATCATAATTTTTTACTTTATTTTATGAAAGATTTAAATTTTCTAAATATTTATTTATTTTATGGACTAATTAATAGTTTAGATAAATAATCAAATTAAATATTTAAACTCATGAAATATAATTATCATATTTATAAGAGATTTGTTATTAAGTATGTGTTAAATTTTATTAAAATATTATTATTATTATGTATATTAAATTTTTATTTAATTATTTTGTTAAAAAATATAAGAATAATACCGTATGATAAAAAAAATAGATTAGATGGTTCAGATCGAATTCATATTGAAATTTTTTTTATAATACTTTTGTTTCAATGGAATCCATCCGAACCTATCGGAATGGACCCTTAAATATAAATAAAAAGGAACCACATTATTTGAGAACAATAGTGAACTTAAATTAATCGATTATTGTAATATAAAATTTTCATCGAATTTTATTATTCATAAATTTAATTTTTTTAATTACCAATCAATTATGTGATATCAAATAGAAGGTTTCACTCAGTTATGTGTTTGGTAAAACATAATGGTCATATCACCATACGAGTTGTCCATATAAGGATGTTTACACATTAATCTTCCTATTATTACTTATGTTCAGAGAGGAAGAAGTCTTGCACTCGGAAAATAGTATAGTGGAAGAGCGTCTTTTTAATTTCTCATATATTTAAGGATTGAGTCCCAGTTTCGATAAATTAATAGATAAATTTTTCTTAGTGGATGGTTGACCTAAGAATACTGGCTGATGAGTCATTCGTTACGAGTACTTCCCAATTTACTCTTGTAGCTGGTGGAAAACTTCTGTGTGATAGGACATGTTACCTCTCAGAATTAGTCGATATAAGTTAGATACTTAATGTCAACTTAAAATAAGGAAAGAGCGTTATTATGACATAAGAGATTGGCATACACCAACATGAAGTTACTTTCAAAGATTTCTAAGGACTTGTTGAAGGTATTGTGAAAGACAATTACATCAAGGATAGATCTAGATAGTATTATACTTGTCGAGAAGGTAAATAAACCAACAGGATAGATCTAGATAGTGTTATGCTTATCGAGAAGGTAAACAAACCAACCGAAGAACTCTCACAAAGGTAAAACCATTTTAAGTACTACTCAGCCTTTGGAATGACTACATCGTGATTTATTAGATAATCAAAACAGTTTATTTATTATTGGTAGTAAATATTTTGTCTAGATATAATAGATGACATTCGTAGATATACATGGGTTAGTTTTATCAAACATTAGTATGAGTCCCTTAAAGTGTTCATTTGTTTTTTTTTTCAAAAAAAAAAAGGTTGAAAATGAGAAAGTTTAAAAGTCAACTAGATCCATAGTGACCATGGAAGAAAATTTGAGAACTTTTTATTTTAAGACTTTAGTAAGAATAACATATATGCATGAGTTCTGTTATAAGATAAGTTTGGATAGGGAGAATCAAAGGGATGCTAAGTTAATATTTTAAAATGAAGTTATTAAAGGAAAAGGTCTATGTAGAATAATAATCTTGATTTGAACATTTAGACCACCCCTAATAGTATATTTAACCTTAGGAAAATATTATATGGTTTGAAATAAATACCTTATCTATGTTAGTGTAAGCCCTAAGAGCCGTCAATCAAGAGTTGATTGACTTACAACATATTATATCATATTTTATTAATAAAAAACAAAGTTATGGTCATTATATTTACTTCAGATATGTGCCAGATGAATAAATATAAAATAATATCTTAGCGTAGTAGATTCTAGTCTATAATATATCAATTGGTTAAATTAATAGTGGAAAACTATAGATATTGTTAGTCCGGATAGGCCGGCTAGAGAGGGTTGAGTTGCCTGAAATATTAAAACAAAATTTCTTTCTTGATCTTTCAACTTAGATTAGCAAAGTAATTAAAATAAAAATAACAACTTAAAGGAAATAAGTAAAAGAGCAAGAATTACTTAGTTACACCTAGATGATTGTTAATCTAAGACAGATGAAAGCTCACTAAGAATCTCCTTCGTTGAAGGCGGATAAACCTTTTACACACAATGAAAGCTCAGAAAAGACTAGGAAAGTGAATACAAAAGTTGTTACTTATTTCCTAGGTCCAGGGGTCTTTTTATATCCCATTGAAAATCTTATCCGTAGGCTGAAGGTACCTTGTATAGGGCTGGAAGGCGCCTCCAGCGAGACCAAGGTTAAAACTTTATCCTTTTATGCAACAGACAGAATTGCCTGGTCGAATGGGCCTTCCATGGCCATGGAAGACGCCTTCCATGGTTGGTTGAAGGCGCCTTCAGCCATTGAAGGTGCCTTCTGCCTGAAGGTCGTGGAGGCGCCTTCAACTCCTGTTGAAGGTTGCGGAGGTGCCTTCAACTCTTGTTGAAGGAATGCCTCTAGCAGCTCCATAACTCCACTTTAGCTCTTCTGCTGCTCCTATCGCTTGGGTGATTTCGGCCAACGGAATAGGGCTCACTCGAACCCAAGTTCTGGCATTCTTCTCGAGCAGACTTCCGCTTCGACTTCTCGTCCCTCGAACATTGCACACGTTATTCTCGTCCACCGGTGTACTCTTCCACAGCATCTCGTCCCTCGGACGCACCGAGCCCGTCGGCTCTCTACCGTGTCGTCCTTCTCGTTAGTCGCGTCTTCTGCTTGACTTTCTGTGCTCCTAAGTTCCTACACACTTAGACATAAGATCAAACTAAAACAAGACCTAATCTAACTTTGTTGATCACACCAAAAGTAACCTTGGGGTTCAAACAATCTCTCACTTTTTTGATGTGAGCAACCTAAGTTAAGTTAGGGTAAACTAACCATAAAAGAAAAGATAATAAAATTACAATACCAAGTAAAGATAATAAAATTTGTAATTATGCAATAAAGTGCAAATAGATTTTTAAATTAATTTTAAAATTTAAAATTTGATTTGAACTACTACCTCCCCCTAGACTTAATTTTCCCTTCTCCTCCTTTGATCACATAAAAATGGGGTACAAAGAAATGTAAGGGTAAATTTTTTGTTTAAAACAAAATTTTAGAAAAAACTTTAAATTAAAAAAAATCTAGGAAGAAAAGTTTTCTAAGTTATGAAATTGACAGAGATTGAAAGCATTATTTTAATTAACTATTACATGATTATCAGTTTGTCAATTAAATATTCAATTTAGTAATTGACTTCTAGGCTGTGGCGAGGTACTAAGCTTTCTTAATTATTGAATCATCAACCACTTCTAGAAAAAGTCTCTTAAAGAATTTAAACATTTAATTTTACTGCTGAAAGCCCTAATTCTAAATAAAATTCAATTTATACAAGTTTTTGGAACCCAATATAGGTTCCTTCTGTTGGGATTTTCGGGCCGCAAAAATTGCTTTTTGCGTTGCGGAAACCCCGAAACCCTAGCCACCAGATCCGTGCGAAGAAATAAAATTTTGAAAAACTTTCGAGTACGAGTTTCTAAACCTAGATCTACACTAGATCTACAAAGGAGAAGAGTTTATCCTTGATGCGAAGCCCTTCGCTTAATCCCGCTCGTCTAAAGTTGCCGGATCTCGAGAGTGTTCAAGTGGACACTCCTCTATACGTATCCACACGAACGATTAGGTGGAGAAAAACCAA
>JBBMJZ010395750.1:0-13972 GCA_037833815.1 Zingiber zerumbet | reverse complement strand
CAATGGTCCTACTCAATACACTCTAAGTGTACTAGTGTAATTATATAGTCAAGATAAACTAATACCTAATTACACTAGACCGTTATGCTGGTTTGTTCCTTTCCATCTCGATCGTGAGCTACTATTTATAATTTATATGGAACTGATAACATGATCTTCTGTGTATGACACCACACACCATATTATCTACAATATAAATTAATTAAACAACTATACTTAGTATATAAATGTAGACATTTGACCAATATAATTTTTTATTTCAAAAATAAATATTTAAAAAAGTTATACTTTTAATATACACTGTAACATTCATATCATTAACTGGAGAGTTTTCATATCACAAAATTACAATCCATAAAGGTTAATAACAAAAAAATTATATATAATCTAGGTGTTCGGATTTTATCCTTTTTTCTGATTTACTTATTGGAAAGTCCGAAACACAACTTATGTGTGCTAGAGGAAAATATTCATTCTTAGTGGATCCTCTTATTTATTTTCTTAAATATTTTAGCATGCATCACATCCGAGGGAGCGAGTTGCTAACAAAACTTAATACAGTGGACGGAAACTCTCAATAACATAACTCATGAAGAAGAGTAGCAGAAACCAAGTTTAATGGCAATTTTCAGAGTAAAAAAGATTGAGGAGGAGAAGCCAGCTAGCCATGCATGCATGTGGGTTGAGAAAATCTATGAAAAGTTTTGACTTGGGTGAAGGAATTATAGAGAAGATGGATGACGTCCCCTACTCATTCTTTATTTTTGTAGATCAAGTGTAGAATTCTATAAGAAAAAATAAATAAAAGAAGGAAAGAGAAAAAAAGAAAGAAAAGTAAGGAGTAAGGGAAACGCATTGCCTAGATGCATGGCTCTTTACTCCCTATAGTGATAGAATCTATAGTATTGTCTCCTCCTATACCACACAGCCAATTTCTATATGGCTCTAGCAGTTAATTTTGGGGACTTGAGCACAGAAAGTTATTGTTTTTATTGTGAACTAGTGGTTCAGTGGGGGATCACCAGTTCTCTAATAGTGTTCATTATGATTTAGAGACTACTGGTCTTGCTTAGTAGCGCTTGCTAACATCGACATTACCTTAACAATCATCTTAGGTTGATGGATGCCCAAACTCAATTTTATATTTTTAGAATGCAAAATCACCTTCACTATTATGAGTGTGCATGGTAGATTCTTCATATCTTGATACCAATATAATATCGATCCCACTTTAGGTTAGCAAGGCGTATTTAAGTGGCTCTATTTTAGGTCGGCACTTATTCAACTCGGTTTCCCAAGTTCTCAATATAGTTTGACCTCCAAAATATCGCACTTTACTCGATACCCGAATCCCCGAGCCAACCCTCCCCCTCCACACACCCATACCTCTTTGATAGGAAACACCTCGTTCCCCATTCTCTTGGCAGCCCAAGTAACTTGTGGGCAATAATCTAATGTGGCCCCTTATGATTATTGACCTTCGGGATTATGAGTTGCGGATCACTAAGGTTTAGGGTTTAAATAATGATCTCTATAAACATCAAAGTCAATGATGGTACGCGTATCTAACATTAATCTCTCTTGCTAGTAAATACTCTCTTCTCCATTATTGTCTTATTATTTCCACAATACTATTATGACTTGGGGATCACAAGAATTTTACCGGACAATTTGGATACTTCTAACATGTGTCATCTTATTTATTTGTAGTATAACTTTTATCCGTCACCAATGCCTCCAATCCACTTTAGTATTTAGCCGAGTAGCACATTTCAATCGCATCATATACTAACTATGGTAGAAAAATATACACATAAAAAGACACTCATAAATATGATGGTAGAAAAGTGTACACATAAAATAGTCAACTATAAAATAACGTGGTACAACTCAGATCAGATCATGCATAAGAATCTTCTTACTGTACCTTACTTAGCTTTGCTACCATAACCTTCCTTACAGTAGGAGCTTTGCTATCTTAGCTTAGTATACACAAGAATCTTCATGCATAACCCTTCCTTACAGTAGGAGCTTTGCTACCTTAGGTTAGTATAATATGCACAGCTCCTTGTCTACGAAATCTATCATGTTGACCTGATGGCAGGTCAACAGCACCTAGGATGACACCTCTGCCAGCTAACCCCTGAACTGAATCATGAGGAACAAACTTTGCAACCAAAGAATCAAGTGCTATGAACAACTAAGCTAATGACCTTTGGTCAAAACACCTTATAGTTAATACTACTACTATTTGCATGTATTAAGAAGATAATAATTAATCCTCTCACGTGATCTCATTAACTTTGCCCATCTTACGATGGCATTCCAGTTTTCATATATCTTTTTTTTCCTCTTTTATTCTTTTTTACTCAAAAAAAAATATATAAAAAAGGACCGACTACAATTACATCCATTGACTTCAAGTGCCTCAAGCTTGTGCTATAAAACCATGCAAGTGCTTCGACTGTGAGTACGTACCTCTTCCTCCTCACCATTTACCAATGGCTTCCTACGGCGGTGGGGCTCACCTTCTCCCAGTTCTCCTCCTCCTCCTGGCCTCCCTTTGGCTGGCCCAGGCTCAGTACTTCAACTTCCCTCCGCCTCCTTCGCCGCCGACTCCTGCAGCTGAGCCACCTTCTCAGGTGGCCGGGAGGAACCATCCATCCGATTCATTCATCTGCAACGACCCCCGCAGCTCTTGCTTCGGCCGAAACCTCACCTGCCCTCCTCAGTGCCCTGCCTTCCGGCCAGCAAATCCCAATGAGAAGGCATGCTTTGTGGACTGCAGCAATCCCACCTGCGAGGCTGCTTGTGGAAGTAATTATATGGATTTGTAGATCGATCCTTTTTTTTTTTTTTTTTTTTTTTGCAGCGATGAGTTTGATTTTGTTTGATTTTGAACAGGCAGAAGACCCAACTGCAATGGCGTGGGGGCGGCATGCAGGGACCCGCGGTTCGTCGGCGGTGACGGCATTGTGTTCTACTTCCGCGGACGGGCGAACCAGCACTTCGCCCTCGTATCTGACGACGGCTTCCAGATCAACGCGCGATTCATCGGCCTCCGCCCAGCCGGGCGCCGCCATGACTACACCTGGGTGCAGTCGCTCGGTATCCTTTTCGGCCGCCATTCCCTCACTGTGGTCGCCACTCCTGCCGCTTCCTGGGACGCCTCCGCCGACCACCTCTCCTTTGCCTTCGACGGCGAACGCTTCGACCTTGCCCTCGGCCACCTCTCCACCTGGTCCGCCGGCGACCTCTTCGTGGAGCGCACCGCCACTGTCAACAGCGTGGCAGTGGCTCTTCCGGGGGCGTTTGAGATGAGGGCGACTGCAGTGCCCGTGACGGAGGAGGATGACAGGATCCATCACTACGGCGTGCCGGCCGGCGACTGCTTCGTGCACTTGGATGTCCAGTTTAAGTTCGCGGGGCTGACGGAGAGGGTGGAAGGCGTGCTCGGCCAGACCTACCAGCCGAACTACCGGAATCCGGTGAAGCTGGGGGTGGCGATGCCCATCATGAGCGGGGAGGAGCGCTACTTCGTGCCGTCCCTGCTGGCCACCAACTGCAACAGCTGCATCTTCTCGCCTGAAGCGGCTGCCGGAGACGGGGACACATGGTCTACGATTCACCGGCAGTCATCTTGGATTGCACAAGCAAGGTAACGGCATTACGGAAGTGGTGCGCGCATGCATGGCATGGAGCAGGAACAGGTGAAGAAGAAGATACGTACTTTGATTGTCCTCTTTGAAAAAGTAGTTTATGTTCTGTTGTTGAGGCACCTTCTGGCTTCTACTGTAATTTGTCACTCAGTTAAAGAAGAAAATAAAGGATTTCAGAAAGAGAATCATAAATGGGAGATTAGCCCTAATTCTGTCACTCCACTTTTGTAAGCAAGATGAAGAACTTCTATCGTTATCACTCCGCTTGGACCTTCAATTATCTTTGTCAACTAACAATTGCTAGGATGAAAATTTCAAAAATCCACCTTTTCTGTGATTCATTCCTCGTAATTCTCCATCCAAATACCGGCCCCAATATTCTAAATCAAACTGACAGGAGAATATGCAGTTGGAGCTTCACTGGATAAACCATTGGGAGAGACACTATCCCTGTTCTGAGCTTTTGCTTGGTTTCAGGATTCTCTCGCTTCAAATATATACTTTATGAAGACAAAATAAACTTCATGAAGATTCATGTCCAAGTGCCATAAACCTGAAATAACCTTGGTGCAATACCAAAATGACCCACAATAACAACATGATAGCAAAAACTTACAGGGATTGAAAGCTTGTATCACAAAAAAGGATGCATACATGGACATGAAATTGTAATGCGATAGACAAACACAAATCTTGCTGCTCCAATCAAAGATATTCATGAGGAGTTTTGATTGCTGAGGTTAAATAGTAATGACTGCATTGGAGAAGACTCTTTATCTTTGGAATATTAACACATAGAATCAGAAATTAAAAAGTGTTTGATTTCCCTTCAAGTGGTTGATTTGGTGTTGAAAGGAATGAAGATTCTGTGTATGTATGCCCCATAAAAATAAAAGTGCACCTTTATTCCTTTTATCCTATGTCATACACCAAGCTAACCGATATCTTCTAGTTGTAAAACCTGAGCCACTACCTACTATCAAGAATCTGGAATTCACCCTATTGCATGTCTCTGCATTGGGTTGCATATTGACACTTTAGACCAAGTAAAAGCTACCAACCTTGTTGGATGAAGCTGCATGCAATAGATTAGCTATTCAGGTTCATGTGTTTATCTTGTAAGTTCCTCGCAAATTGATTGTGAGCAGCCAGAAATCGTTGAAAATATTGTAGTGACAACAACTGCAACAAAATCAATATTATCATTGTTATCATAAGAACTATATGGGATCTGTACCTCATGAGGCACAAGTAAACATAATATGCAGCACAAAATTGAGGCAATGTACCTTCGTATTTGATATTCTGTTTGTGTCTGGCTCTATTCAAGAAACATTCTTGAATTGAATCTTCCTGTCACTATGTCAAAGTTTAGCCCAATTTTATATTATTTTAAATTCGCAGGAAAAAGGTTATCGAAATGAACTAGGCACATTTAAGGCATCCTTCTGAGAGTTTGGAATGGCTTCCTGCATCAGCTTGTATACATTCTTCGCGATAAGACCTCCCTCAATGGCATGGCTCCATAACAAGTCCAATACAACACTCTCATTTGCATATGAAGCACAGAGGCATTTGTAAACCTTAGCTGTTATAATTAATTGCTTCTCAACCATTTCATTAAGTATCTCACAAGCTTTAATCCTCTTTCCTGCACTCAAGTAGCCATATGCAAGAGAAGAATACACGAGACTATCTCCTAATAAACCTTTGCCTAGCATCTTGTTATACATCTCATGTGCAACATTGACCATGCCTCGCTTGCATAGTCTTCTTATGAGAGCTCTGTATAATGACTTATCCACAGAAATGCCTCTTTTTCCAATATCATCCGAAATACTCAGTAAAGCTTCGACATTGTTCTGGCTACTATAACTATCTACGAGCCATGAGTAAGTAGCGTAATTTGGGGCAAAACCTGCATGAAATGAACCAGAGTAAAATATCACAACAAACCTCAATAATTTTTCAAGATAAACCTTGAAGACTAGCAGTGTAAAACCTTTGCAAATTCCTGAATGCAAAAACATTCATCCCGTAACAGCAAATTCGGAAGGATATAAACAAATGGAGTATCACACAAGCAGTGCCAACCAGCACATATTCATTTTAAATGAGGTTACCATTCTTTGAAAAATCATGCTCTCAATAATCCAGCATTAGACATAGTGAATAATTCTCTCTTTGATATTAGAACCTCTCATTTACTCCCTCATTCCAAACTGACACATAACACTGATACTAATCACATGGAAAAACAATTTGAAAACAATCATTGGACACATGTTTGGATCTGTGCCAAATACAACCGCATTAGACATAGTGAGAAATTCTCTTGTTGATACAAGGACCTCTCATTTATTCCGCCTCACTCTAAACTGACACCTATCACTGATATTAATCACTGTATGTACCCCGGATAAGTTTTAATGTGATCAACCGGATTAAGTTAGACCCTGTGGTGTTTTGATTCTTGTGTCTAAGTATGCAAGAACTTAGGAACATAAAAAGTCGAGCGGAAGACACAGCGGACGAGAAGGATAACACGGGAATCGAGTCGACGGGCTCGGTGCATCTGAGGGACGAGAAACTGCAGAAGAGTACATTGGTGGAATGAGAAGAACGCGCGCGACACTTCCGAGGGACGAGAAGCCGGAGCGGAAGACTGCTCAAGGAGAAGGTCGGAGTTGGATTCGGGTGAACTCAACTCTAGAAGGTCGGAGGATCACCCAAGCGATAGAAGAAGAAGCCAGCAACTGGAGAAGGCACCGAACGGTCAACATATAGCTGACTGATTCGAGCACCCGGTGCCCGAGTTGTCTAGACGCCCGGACAAGATGGTCCAGGAGCCCGGACCACTTTGGTGTCGAAAGGGTGCCCATTGCAGTGGATCCACTTCAGGTCCACGTCAGCTTCGGTCCGGATGCCCGGAGATGGTCCGGGCGCTCGAGAGTGGATAAATACTTATCCCTTTATCATTGCGAAGCAAATTGAGACGAGCTGGGGCGCTCGGATTGGGTCCGGATGCCCAGATCGTGCCATATCATCAAACGGTCACTTTAACCAGTAAGCTTATAAAAGGAGTCCTGGTGCTCAAGATTTAAAACAACACTTGTATTCTAATCATTTCTTTCTGTTTTCATTGTTCTGAGCTGTAAATCGTCGTACAAGGCTTCTTCGCCTTCGAGAGTTTGCTCGATGAAGGAGTTCTGCTAGTGCACTTCATTTGTCTTGGATTAACAACCTCCCCGCTTGCAAACCAAATAAATCCAGTAGCCTCATTTCATTTTATGCAATTTAGTTTTATTTTTCTAAGAAGTGTTTCTAACTAAAGTCCAAAGTTCCGAGAAGGGTGCATTTGTAATTTTCGGCAATTCACTTGAAAAAATATTTGAAAATGATCATTGGGCACATGTTTGGATGTGTGTCAAATACTCCAGCATTAGACATAGTGAGTGATTCTCTTTTAGATACTAGGACCTGCCATTTACTCCCTCTCACTCCAAACTGACATCAATGCTGATCACTTGAAAAAAAATTTGAAACAGTCATTGGACTGTTTGGATCTGTGTCAAATACTCATTCTGGACTCCAAGGAACAAAGCTTGTGCTTGATTCCACGGAAGTGGCTGCTGACTTCCAATAATAGTCTAATAATCCTGCATATTATTAAGCCAAGATTGACCAAGAAGAGACCTCTAACACTAGATATGCACCATCTCTTCAGCATACTAAGGACCTCTAACACTGGACATGCACCATCTCTTCATCATACTAAGACCTCTGCAAACAACTTAAGTTTTTCTATCTTCGGTCACACATACAAACAAAAAACCAGGCAAACATATGCTAGAGTCCTGTCATTCGTAATCAGCATATCAAATACTGGAAATAAACATTAATGTTTGCTAGAAATCAATAATACCTGCTTCGAGCATGTCAAGGACAACTTCCTTAGCCTCATCTAGTTGTTGGACCTTGCAGAAGCCATGTATCAAGGCCTTGTAAGTAAATTGGTCTAGGGCTAGTCCAGACTCCAGCATCTTGTTCCTTAACTTCCACGCAAAATCCATGTTTCCTCTCTTGCAGTATGCATTGATCAATGTGTTGCACGTAACATTATCAGGTTGTACCTTTCTATCATCCATCTCATTCAACAGATCATTAACAGCCTTAAATTTACCTTCTGTGCAAAGCTTTCGTATTATTGCATTGTACGTAGCCACCCCAGGATTCATACCTTTTGCTTCCATCTCTTCACGCAATCTAAGTGCTTCATTGAGGTCATTCATCCTGCAATAGCCATCTATGAGTGTAGTATAAGTAACTTGGTTCGGAATGGCATGCTTGATCTCCTTAAAAAGCTTTGATGCCTCCCTCATTCTACCTTCTTTACAGAAACCATGGATAAGAGAATTATAAGTCACAATATCTGGATGGATTCCTTCCTTCTCCATTCTATCCTGAATAGCCAAAGCCTCATAGTGCATTCCCTTCTTGCAATACAGCGAGATCAACGTGTTATAGGTGAACAAATCAGGAGTTACAGCCTTCCTCTCCATCTCCAGCACCAACTTATTGGCCTTCTCATTATCCCCGGATTTGTAACATACATGGATCATGACATTGAAAATGTAGAGATTGGGAACAGCTCTTAAGCTGTGAAGAGCTTCATAGACATTCCAAGCTGTGGCCGTTAGTCTTGCTTTAGCTAGCGCGCTTAACAGAGCGCTGCAAGCATGAGGATCAGGTTTTAGTCTTCTCTTCTTCATTTCATCAAACAGCTGGAGTGCGTCCTGGATCTTGTTCGAGCAAGCGTGGATGAAAACGAGCCAATTTACGATTTGTGAATCGGAGTCCTTGTCGTCGTCATCATCGTGAGTGCTGAGAAAGGAACCCAGCACTGACGGCGAAGAAAGGAGCTGCTTGAAGGCGAACTTCTCGAGCAAATCGCGGGCTTCTTGGAATCGCCGGGCCTTGGTGAGGATGCGGACCATGGCGAAGTTGGTGGATAACGAGTGGCGGTAGTGGGGGAGAGAGAGAGCGGCCCAGTTGAAGAAACGCCACGAGAGAGCGGAATCGAGGGAGAGGTGGAGCAGGATTCGGTGGACGGCGGAGGAGGAGGAGGAGGAGAGGCGGGTGGTGATGTGGGGACTCGATAGAGTGCGCCAGCTTCCCTTTGAGGCAATTGCGCAAACACCTTGAATGAAGAGTGCCTCGTTCCTTGCCTGCGCGCGGCTTGCCATCTCCAAAGTTACAATTCCACTGACGCAGAAGATCGTGCGAGGCGCCGCTCCATTTTGGACAGCTTGTTTGCAATATATACGCCGATTTACCAACCGTCGTAGGTAAGAAAATAACAAATATCCAGACTTTTATATTTATCGAAACATATAATTCAATTTTTAAGTCTGTCCATAGCTCATCAGTCTATTACACAGTTTAAAATATCTCAAAATTATATCAATTTTAAAAACTCATAACCCTCCATCTGGATTATAAAATCTATATCTAAGGGCATGATTACCCTAAGGATAATGTAAGGAATATAATAAACTTTATTTGAAGTGTTTCTAAAGTGTCAAAAGTCATCAAATCTCATTGATGGCATTAGAAATATCAAAATCGTTTCAAACCAAGACCATTATACTTCCAGAAGTCTTTTAAATATAACTATGTCTCCTCATACCTAGAGTCCATAAATTAGACCGAGAGATATGAGTTTTTTTTTAAATTTTCACAATCTTAATCTAATTTGGTATAAGCTCATATTGAAGGGTTTAGGTTTGTCATACTTACTCACCAATACCACTAAAGGGTTCATAAGACTGACTTGGTTTAGATCATGTTAAGTTTTTAAAATTTTGAAGATTATAGAGTCATCGATGAGTTTTGATTAAAATTTATTGGTGGCCTTAGAATATCAAAATCACTTCAAACCAAGACTATTATACTCCTGAGTGTAATCATGCTCTCATACCTAGATTCCATAGCCTAGATTGAGAGATATAAATTTTTAAAATTTTAGGACAATTTGGCATAAGCTCATTAAAGGGTCTAGGATTGTCATACTTGCTCATCCACACCACTAAAAGATTTCTAAGTTTAAAACATATTAAGATTTTGAAATTCTAAACATTGTAGAGTCATTGGCAAGTTTTGACTAAAACTAGTTAATAATTTTAGGAATATTAAAATCACTTCAAACCAAGACCATTACACTCTTGGAAACCTCTAGAGTATAATCATACAATCAAATATGGATTTCACATTCTAAATTGAGAGTTATATTTTTAAAAATCTTTATAACCTTGAGATAATTTGACTAAATTTAGACTCTCAATATAAGTTATGGAACCCAGGTCTAAAAGCATGGCTACACTCAAGAGGCTTCCAAGAGTATAATGGTCTTAATTTAAAGTGATTATGAGATTCTTAAGACTATCAACAAGTTTTAATCAAAACTCATTGATGTTACAATGTCCATAATTTCAAAATCTTAATATAGATTGAACTAAATAGAGTCCTAGAGACTCTTTGGTGGTATTAGTGAGTAAGTATGACAGGCCTAAGCCCTTTAATTTTTTTAGAATGGTAAATAGTTTTTTTATATTATATGAGAAGATACATATTGACGCACACAAAGCGAAAGAAGTGCATTTGGATCTTGTGAAATATCCTCTCAACATCAGGGATATCTTCCTCATATTGACGGCGATTATGTGCTTGCCATAGCAAGAAGACCGTACAAGACATGTCCAAGCATCTATCTCTAGTCAAGGACCTATTGCTTTGGTATCTCCGAAGGAAGACCTTCAACATTCGCTTGGAGGTGCTCATGTCATATCGTAGTTGAAGCCAAGTCTTGACCTTGTCCCAAAGAGTGGCGCTAACAAGACATCAAAAGAAGATATGGTCCAATGTTTCATTCGTCCGCTTGCACAAGGGTCATATTTTGCATGACTCGTACTCCAACTTGTCCTTGGTGCGTAAGCGGCCATGTGCAAAGAGCCATAGGGTAAACTGATTCTTAGGCATGAGGTAGGGCTACCACATAGCCTTTGCCCACACCTTGGGCTCACTTTGAAGCTGGAAGAAGTCATACAAAGCTGTTATTCCACATTGGACAGAATTGAACTAGGTGAATAGAAAAGGTTTTGCGCTTGCTATTTAGAGTCGATCTTGCTGAACATTGTGTCCCTATGTTGTAGTAGTTTCTTGATTAAAGGTGAATCCACAACCTTGTAATTCCAGTCCCACAAGTTGACATGCTAAAGGTACTAATGATAGACCCATTTCACCCAAAGGGAGTCCTTCTTCCATAGTAGATTTCATAGAGACTTACAAACAAAAGCTGAGTTCCAAGCTTGCAAACAAAAATTGAGTTCCAAGCTGCTTCCGAGTTTGCAATGTATTCCGCCTTATAGGTAGAATCTGCAACAGTATCTTGCATGAAACTCTTTTAACTAACTACGCCTCCATTTAATATGATTATGAATCTAGACTGGGACTTGGAGTCATCCTTGTCTATCTAGAAATTGGTATCTGTATACTCGCGTATGATTAAGAATTATCTTGATGACCGCCCAATGATCCATTCCTAGATCTGATTGGTATCTTCTCGTAACACTCATAGCGTATGATACATCGGACCTTGTACATAACATAACAACATGATAGATTCTATTGCGAATGTATAAGGTATTTTATCCATGCAAATCCTCTCATCTTTTGTGCTTGGGCACATAAACTTCGAAAGGTGAATTCCATGCCTCATAAGTATGAAACCTTTCTTAGATTTAGATATGCTAAATCATTTTAGTACTCTATCTATATATGTCAACTATGAAAGATAAAGTAAACTTTTCAGTCTATCTCTATAGATTTTCATCCTATGATATAAGTTGCTTCTCTTATGTCTTTCATGGAGAATGTAGTGAATAACCAAACTTTCAGTGAATGTAAAACTGGCATATATTAGGAATACGACCACAATCTCAATAACCTTTTGATACACACAAGGTTCCTTTAGATTTTGTGAGAAATCAAACACTTTAATCGCCTCATCAAAACAAATATTCCGACTCCTGGATGTGTGCTTTAGTTCATAAATGGACCGTTGAAGTTTATATACTTTATTCTTATTAACATATGTGAAACCTTCGGACTGTATCATATACACATCCTTAAACAAGTTTCCATTAAGGAAAGTTGTTTTTACATTCATTTACTATATCTCATAATCATGATGAGATTATATGGCTAAGAGTATCGAATTGGATTTTAAAAAAGCTATTGGTGAGAAGGTTTCATCATAGTCAATGTTTTGCCTTTGATGATATCCTTTCACCACTAACCTTACCTTGTAGGTAATTACATTACTATTTATGTCATTTTCTTCTTGAAAACCCACTTGCACCCTATTGGTGTAATGCCTTCAGGTGGATCCACCAAATTCTAAACTTGGCTTTCATACATGGAATTCATTTTCGACTTCATGACTGTAAGTCACTTGTCCTTGTCTAAACTATTTAGAGCTTCTTCATAATCAGTAGGTTGCTCATCCTCAATGAGTAACAAGTCATTCGATTCTCTTATAAGAGATTCATATCTCTAAGGAATATTATGTGTTCTACCTGATCTACGAGAAGGTTATGTTATAATCGGTTGCGGTTCTTAACTAGGCATCTTATTAGTATCTATTGGAGTCTCTTGAACTTTATCAAGTTCAACTACTCTCACTAGCTTCCTACAAGAGAAACTCTTTCTCTAGGAACATGCCTTGAAACAAGTACCTTTTGTTCTAAGGGGTGATAGAATTGGTAGCCCTTAGTTTTCTTAGGGCATCCAATAAATAAATACTTATCAAACTTAGCGTCCATCTTATCTGATACAATCCTCTTCACATAAGCAGAACATCTCCATATCTTCAAATAAGATATGAGGAATTTTATACTAGCTCCATACCTCATATAGAGTAGTTAAGATTGTCTTCGTCGGGACTCTGTCATGAGTGCATAACTCCAAAAGGTTTTGGGAAGATTTACATGATCCATCTTTGACCTAACCAAGTCCAATAGGATTTGGTTACACCTTTCTAATACACCATTATGTTGTAGCATATAAGGCGGAATCCATTAAGATAATATACCATTGTCCCTTAGATAATCTTAAAATTCTTGGCTTAAATACTCACCACCTCGATCAGATCAAAATATTTTAATACTTTTACCAAGTTGTTTCTCTACTTCATTTATAAATTCGCTAAAGTTTTCAAAGGTTTCAGACTTGTATTTCATTAGATACACATACCTATAATGAGAGTGATCATAAATGAAAGTAATGAAGTAGCTATAACCTCCTAGTGCATGAGTTGACATTGTTCCACATACATTGCTATGTATGAGCCCAAGTAACTCATCAACTCGTTTACCCTTTCCAGAAAAAGGTAACTTTGTCATCTTATCTTTTAAACATGAATAGCATATATCAAATATATCTAATTCAAATGATTCAAGAACTGTAATCTTTTATAATTCGGACATGTGTTTCTTACTTATATGGTCAAGGCGACAATGCCACAAGTAAAAGGTTAATTGATTATCAATTTGAGCTCGTTTATTGCTCATTTCAATATTGAATACGTCATCAAATATATCTAATGCATAGATGTCATTACATAAAGTTCCAAGCCAGAACGTCATTCAAAGTTATGTAACAACAATTGTTACTCAAAGTCAAATGGAAACTGATCCGGGGATAAGGCTAGGGGACCCTCATAGACGAAAGGTTAACGACACGTGGCGGTCAGGAGTAAAGGGGGGGTCAACCCCGGTGGCCCGCCGAACGGATATCCTAAGCTGACCGCCCGGCTGTGTCCTAGGCCAGGGGAAGCAGCAGCCCGGCTACGGGCCTGGGTTTCCGACGCTCATAAGTAAATACTTGAGACCAAGTGGGTTGTCCGCTCAGCCAAGGCAAAGACGAGGGTACAAGGTCGAGCGGCCTATACCGTTCGGCCGAAGAGTCAGGCAATGAGAGGAATACTAGTCCGAATAGGTGATCATGAATCACCCCGATCGGCGACTATAACCTAGGCTGGATTGGAGGTAGGGTGCTGTCCGGGCGGAAGGATGATCCGCCCGGGGAGAAGAGACCACAGGGCATTGGGTAGCAGAGATGTCATCCTGATGGCCCCTATCACTGACAGCAAGCATGTTTGAGGATCAGGCCATACGTGGAACTGTACTGCAGAAGATCCTGCTGTCCCATCAAGGAGTGGTTCGGACTGTAGCAGCATGGTGCCAGGTATGTCT
>JBBMJZ010395740.1:0-13973 GCA_037833815.1 Zingiber zerumbet | reverse complement strand
CTATGTTATCTACAATATAAATTAAATGAACTACTACACTTAACAAATAAATGTAGATTATTTGACCAAATATGATTTTTTATTCAAAATAAATGTTTACAAAAGCATAGGCTTTCAGTATACACTCCAACACTTGGGTGCTCAGACGATTAGTGTTTAGGTGCTCGATGCTCCACCACTCGAGTTTGGCCACCACTTAGGGTGTTCAACCACTAGGGCGATCGGCAACATAGCCACTTGGGCATTCAACTATTCAACCACATGGATGCTCGAGGTGCTCGACTACTTGACTCCAAGGGTTCATGGTGTTTGACAATCACTTGTTCACCAATCGACACTCGATGGTGCTCTTAAAGCTCGGGTTTGGCAACTACTCAACACTCGATAGTTAACACTCAACAATTGATAGGCAATACTTGACAGTCAGCCATTTGGTAGTTGGCCACTTGACACTTGGATGCTCAAGATTTGAGACGCTTGAGTGCTCGGGAGATCAATGCTCGCAACTCACCCGGGCATTCAGAATACAACCCGCTCAGACTCCAAGGTGCTCAAGATCGCAACTCATTCGAGTGCCCGGGTGCTTGGGCTTGCAATGCTCAAGAGCTCGATGCTTGCAACCCACTCGAGCTCGGCATGCTGTTTGACACCCACAACCCACTCGGGTTCGGGCTGGGCTGTGGATAATCGAGGTGATACAGCATCATGATGCAGCTCGGGATTGGGCCCTATAGATGCCTCCTATTGACTAGTATGGGCTAAATACCGTGATAATATCATTTATATTCTTCCATAGTTTTTGACAGATGAACTATAACTATATGAAATGCAATTGCTAGAGCAAAGCATATACGATACTGTGCATATCAAAGTCCATTCCTCGCCTACTCGTATATTCTTTGTAGAATGCCAAAATGGATGATTAAGAACATTATAAGTGGATGGAATCTAAAACAGGTTGCAACAAGTGGACCTAGAAGATGGCGTGATGGTCAAGGTCAAGGCGATGTGGCGATCCAAGTCAAGGTGACATGGCTGTCAAAGTCAAGGAAATAGGGCATTCCCCACTGGCTTCATCGCTCCCCTAACGCTAGGGCTCTCAAGTCCAGCCCGACTGGATTATAAGCTGAGTGAGATAAGGTCGACTGACCCTTGAGTCGTCTGAATGTAAGGGATTTGGTGCTTTACTCTTGAATTGAAGGGATGGCATGTTCGAACTGGTTTAAAGACGGCTAGCCTTATAGGCCGACCGAAATGTCCGACCTACCTCATAATTGACCAAGCATATGTACGATCAGAATACAAGCCAACCTCCCCCGAGCCTCATAAATCTCCCTATACATGTCCGGTCAGATAAAAGGTCAGTCAGGCTTAAGACACTTAGTCTCATAAATCTCTCTATGAATATTCGATCAGATAAAAGGCCGGCCAGGCTTAAGACATTCAATTTCATATTGATTTCCAAATAGATATCCAGCATGCACAGTTCATCATATTATGCAGAACGTAACTGAGCAGCTTAATGCAAGGACAATATAAAAGCGATTGGTCGAGATATACATAGCATAATACATAACTAAGCAGACTATACAGAACATAACTGAGCAGCTTAATGCAAGGACAGACATAAAGACAATTTGCCTTATGGGCCAGCTGAAATATACTCAGTCAACAATATGAGCAGAGAATCTTAACAACATGTCAAAATAACAACCACCTGTCAGAGACTATTCTGCTAGAACATTCTTCAAGAATTATTGTGTCTCTCATCAGCCGACCACTTATAATAGCATATTCCTTCAGTGACCTCAGCAACGGCATAAGCTATAAATGATTAAAAAAACTATACATATGAGTAAATGAAAGATTCCTTGGATAATTGTTGCACATTGTCTAAGTTGTACACTTTCCATTACCTAACAAAATCTGACATCACTAGTCATCTCATGATTACGGAGGTTATGAGAGGTGATATATAAAAAGATTCTCTCCAATTGCGAGATACATTCTCTGAACATCTGACACTTACTCTCACACGCATATTCTTTACTGTTCTTCGTCCATCCATACAAAATTGTATTGACTTGAGCGTCGAAGGTCGCCAAGGACTCCCCCTAGTTTTTTAACACTGACGTTTTGTAGACTCGTCTCCATGTGCGCAGGATCGAAAGGAAGCCGCTCCATAGAGTGAAAAGTCCTTTCTCAGTCAACAACTAATCCATCATATTCAATGTGACATCTCTATAGTTTTCAGATATGATCAGAATCAATATACATTTTATGTTTTTTTATCTGATTATTACATTTTGTCTATTCTCCTAGTAATATCATTCATTTTCTTTACTATATGTTTGTTATCAGCCTAAAACATCATAATCCAATCAAAACTTCAAAGTTAAACCGTATTTGGACGACTAGAGTTTTAGCGTTGCACCTATTTTGAAATTAAGCTAAAACTAGAACGCTTTTAATGGTATCACTGTACAAATTTGAAAAAACACCTTTGCTACTTCATCACGTAATTACGATAATTATATTTTGTTTACTTCATCATTCATTATTCATCATTGTCCCTACAGATGGATGCAATACTTATATATATTTGTTCTAATAAATTTTAAGATTAATTTAAAATATAGGACCACTGTACTAGAGTAAAAATATCTTCATGATTTATTTATTTGTATCTTACGTGAAACGAACAATATTAAACAGCTTGATACATATGGGCAATATCTCTTTTGCTTCAATTCATCGTTCATCAAGCACTATGAAATTATTTACATATTTAAAATGTGATTGCATTTGTTTTTATTATGAAAAAGAAATTAACATTTGACTTAGACCATTTCAAAAGCAAGGCTGCACTTTCTGATATGCAAGCTAGCCATTGAATCCTATAATCTAATTAATTAATTAATTAATTAATCATGTATTATACATCTGTTTAATTGCTTTTAACGCAATTGTTTGAATGATCAACTTGAGTGGTGGTTCAACTTTCGTCACTTTGCGTAATTTATAACCGTATATAGAAGTTTTCTTTATTAAAAAAGAAAGAATTTTATTGATCAAGAATTTAATTATTTAAATGCAACTTAAATTTGTCCTTTTTTTCCATTGGATTTTTTAAAAAAAATATTATTCCGTATTGGCCAGGGAATATTCGAATTCATCTCAAACAAGGCTATGTGACGTCTCCGGCCATAGCTTTCTGTAGCTAGTCTTATTATTCGATGCGTAGGTTATATGCTATAAATATGTTATTAATTTAAGCCCTTAATAATGACTTTAAAATTATAAATAAAATCTATTTGAACCGAACAGATTTTATATTAAAACCCTCATTTAAAATCTAAAATTTAAAATAAAAAATTTATTTTATTAAATTTAAATATTTATTTTGATAACACAATAAATCAGTTTTTCTATAATTTATCATATATTTAGTTTTTATTTTTTTTTCTTGAATTTTTTTTTCGAGAAAGAATGGAAAGATTATTTTAATATTTACCGAATAAAGTTTATTTTTTAAATTTAAAAAATTACTATTTATAAAATGAATAGAATAATTGATGTAGATATTTTTATATAAAATTTAAAATTTAAAATTTAAAATACAATTTTAATTTAAGGCGTGATTTAACTTTTAAGTGTGTGATTTAAAATATTTGTATATTTAAATATACAAGTGTGTGATTTATGTGGGGTCCAAAGGAGAAAAAGGACTGCATGGTGGGCCATCCCTGTGCATGTTATTGTTGTCATTTCCAACCCTTATCAATTTTTTAAAAATATAATAATTTTCTGGTGACTTGTTACTTTTACATGATAGCGTCACAGTTCATAAGATATTAATTCAAAATAAGAACATAATGTACAATAAATCTATCCTAATGTTTAATGAGAGGTCATGATCATACAATTTCATATATCTTTCCTAAGATTTCATGAATTATAATTTTTTTCTTAATTTAATTGCCCAATATTATTAATGAATATTAATCACATTATTATGTCCCTTCAAGTCATCTCGGAACAGGGACCAGGAATCTGGTTCCTGTCGCATAAATTTCCGTGTTTTCTCATCAAAATTAACCTCGACCGTCCATTACGGGGCGCGTATATTCCGCCACACGAATGACTACCAGCAATTTACCGCTCTTAATAAATGAACGGTCTAGATCAAGTCATCCGGCAGTTCGATCATCTTGATCGTTCGTTGTCCGGTCCATGGTTTCTACTTCCTCGTGCGAAAGAAGCGGCGCTTTTGGTATTCCTCGATCCTTTTTTTTTTTAAATATATATATTTTTTTGTTTGATTGAAGGAAATCGCGAGTTCTTTGCTGCAAGTTCAACGAATCTACGCGTCCTGTCTATTTAAAGAGGGAGATTGATAGGAAAGGAATCGAAGAGAGCAGTAATAGCGAAAGATTGGCTGTTTGAGAGCCGCCTTTGCTTCCGCTAATTCTTCGTTCTAGGACAAATTCTTCTCCTTTCCCTTTTGGGCTTTTTCGTCCACAGATCAAGGTAGGTTCAAGATCTCAGAGCACTTTCTTTCTACGTTTTACTTTTGTCGTAATTTGGGATTTGTATTTCTTGTTCTGCTTTATTTTGGCTTGAATTTTTCACGGTTTACATTGGCATTGGAGGACAAAAAGCAATCGTCTTTAGGATTGTCTTCCAGGTCTTCTAATCATAATTTTGATTTGGCTAAAAGAAGGAAATTTTGAGTCTTTGTCGGGGAAAGATTGGGTTTTTTTTCTCGTTCCTTTTTCCCCCATTGTTCTTTCCTCTTACCCTAAGCTTTGATCTCTGCAATATTGACAATCAGCCAAAAAGAAGATTTAGTGGCGTACAGCTTGTGGAAGATTGGGTTCGATTTTCATTTTGTTTGTTCATGTGCTCTAGTTCTTAAAGAACTTGTTTTTGACCTGCATTTATTGAATTTGAATTATTTGCTTCTTTTATTGGATCTGTTAAATCTTTCAATTGACTTTGCCACCGACTAACTTCATTCAGGAGCTGAAGATTGTGAATAATCAGCGCTTGTATTAATGGTTAGTTCACCTAAAACAGAAGATTGTTGAAGAATCCTTCTGTTTCTAAATGTAATTCTGTCAGAAAATTGTTGTCTGATGTTATTTTTATGGGAACTCATCATCATCAGGGGGAAGAGGTTCCTGAGTATATTCTGAACAGCTCGGTTGAGAAATTGTTTGTTACTTATGACTCTGAGTCAGCAGCCTATCAGACCTCTACCAACTTTGGCAATAAGATGGTTAGCCATTTTCAAGCATGACTGATGTAAACATTTTTTTAGGAAGATCTGAATGTTTGTATTTTCATGCTCAGTATGTAGTTAAAGGATCAGAGTATGGAGGAAATTCGCCAATAAATGTAAAGATTTTTGATAACATTACAAGATCATGGTGTGTATCCACTCTCTCTCTCTTGTGTCAGTCAGGCTTTTATACGAAATTATACATATTTGACTTGGGCAGGATAATCCCGACTGTTCTTGGTATGAAGCCATTCCATGTGGGAGGCCACTCAGCTTTTCTTCTGAACAAAGATAGGATATTGATTGTTAAGAGGGATTCCGAGTTGGATGATTGCATCTGGTTTCTTGAGGTTTGAACTGACTCTTCATTTTTTTTTTTTTTTTTCATTTGCTAAAAGAATTTAGATGCTAAAGTGTTCATTTTAGCATTTTAACCTCTTGTTTCGTAGGTGGATACCCCTTTTGTTAAGGAGCAAAAGAAGGTATTTGGCACCGAGGTAGTCGCATGGAGTAAGGGTGTAGCTGGCAATGCACCAAAACCAATTGTTATCAGTGGTCCTTCTGGTGTGGGCAAAGGCACTTTAATAAACAAACTTATGAAGGAATTTCCATCAACTTATGGATTTTCAGTGAGCCACACAACTCGAGCACCAAGAGAGAGAGAATCAGATGGAGTCCACTACCACTTCACAGATCGGATTACTATGGAGCAAGATATAAGAGATGGGAAATTTTTAGAGTTTGCTTCTGTTCACGGAAACCTTTATGGAACGAGTATTGAAGCAGTTGAAATTGTTACAGATTCCGGGAAGGTACTGAATTTTGATATCTGATTTTTCAATAGGGAGTCTGTTCTGTGTTTTTTCTGTTCTGCTTACAGGACTTTATATTCTCAGAGATGCATTCTTGACATTGATGTTCAAGGAGCGAGATCAGTGAGGGCAAGTTCTATTGATGCGATCTTTATTTTTATCTGCCCTCCATCATTTGAAGAGCTTGAGAAGCGGCTACGAGCACGGTATATAAACACATTTGAGAACACTAGATGCTATTTCTGCTCATGCACTCATCAGATCACAACAAATCTAGTATGTGTCTTGATGCTTCTTGTTTTTGAACAGTGGAACAGAGGTCGAGGAGCAGATCCAGAAACGGCTAAGAAATGCCAAGGCAGAGCTCGATGAAGCAAAATCTCACGGTCCTTTTGATCATCTGTTGGTGAACGATGAACTAGAATTTTGCTATGACAATCTTAAGGTGCTTGCTTCCCTTTCATGCTAAGTACTCAAGCTATCTTCACCTTGTGTACATATAACCAACATAGTTGTGGATCCAAATGTCCGACAAGCTAGTTCTAAAAACTTTTCCAAATTGTTTTTCCCTTTGCAGAAATTAATTGCTTCAGATGAACTAGCTAATCCTTTACATCCATCAAGTAAGTTATACTGTAATGTCGCTTTCAAGTATTCTGATTTCTCAAAGCGAAGTTACAAATATCCTGTCCATTCAGCCGTGAAGAACTCTAAGATTCTTGTGTCCGATGTAGAATTCAAGACGGATAAAACATTCCTCCACTGTGGTGATAAAGATTTGTAAGTCATCCTACACACTGCCAGATTCAATACAACAACCTATGTGGAAAATCTAACCACCCTTGGCTTGATGTTTGGTAGGTTGTTGCTCGATATATCTTCTCTTACAGGAGGTGCACCCGGGCGAACAAGAGGACTCAATGTGTGCCCAGTTGAATCATCAGGTGGCTGTGTTAATGGTATCGCACAACTTTAGCATCCTATTTCCGAACCAACCGACAGAAGATATCTGCACCCGCACTGGCTTGGTTTACAATTGATTAGTCGACACAATCATTTTTATTCAGACTATATAGACTGAGAGATTTGCTCCCTTAGTGCAATATAGCTGATGTTAAGAGATTGTTTTGCTGCGTTGCTGAGAGCGATGATTGATGCTCTGTGGTGAAGCCGTGCTTTACCAAATTCTAGTACTATGAACCATGTCCTCAATTCATCAGAGATAAAAGTGCATGATTCTTTCTCCACCATTTCTGTCTGATGGCAGAGAATGATGGGATCACTTTGGCTGATCGAGTCGCAGTACATATTTTACAGCTATGATGAGCTTTAACTTGACCCTAAATCAATGTGAATGCTCAAGTCGTGGTTTCAGAGACAAGTCTCAAACAATTGAACTTGCTAAGCATTTAACACAAAGCAACACGCCCACTAATCATTGCTGTAGTGTTTTGGCATTCGTTCAATAAATTTTGAATCAGTTTTTAATGAGGGTAAAATGTCTAGAAAAAAATACTAATTTATTTATCTGTATCTTATTATGACCGATGACACTTAGTTTAAAATTTTCAATGTAATCTTAGTTTAATTCAATTTAAAATCGAAAGTTGAATTAGAACCTTACAAATCATAATAAATCATTTACTATTTACCTATCAGTAATCGAATTAATGACTTAAAATATATATTTATACTCATGTAATTATTAATTAGTTGATTCAATTTTATTAGTGCGGTTAATCAAACAGAATTAAACTCAAAAATCCATTGAAGTTGAAAAAATAAATAAATAAATAAATTTGATTGAGTCGTTGAGTCCATTTTGATTTATCATTTTCAAATAAAACATGCTATGTAATTAATCAATAAAACAAATACAAATCTCTATCATCTCTTTACATGTAAGACAATGTTTGATATAAATCTTTATATGTATCATAATCACGAAAGATCTTTCTAGCAAATGTTCAAACATATATGTTACAATCATAAGAAGGATAGGATTACCAAAGATTGCAAGTTCAATCAAAATCTCTACTGTTCACACACCAACTGAACCAAAGAGAAACTATAAGTTTATCTGAACAAAGGAGGAAGGTCCAAGGGGAGTACATAAGTTGCCAATCCCCATCCTCACCACAATAGTTGACCTAATATGAATTGTCAAACCTCATCATATGAACAAGGCAGCTAGGAGAGGCATTGATGAATCAAAAAAGGGACATCAATAAATATATCCCAACATGGTCTAGCCATAAGTGGAAACACTACAATGATCAGTCATAGAAGAATGTTGCCATGTTTAGGAGGAGCAGATACAACAAATTGCATGTCATTGCAAAGGGGCCATATGACCATCATAGCCTAAGCCACTATACGATCTCATGAGTGATATGCGAGGAAGGGGCTCAAAGATAAAAGATGCTGCTGCGAGAATGCGGTTATGAGTGACTTACTGCTCCAAGGATGCTTGTGCTTGGGCCAATTTGTCACATGCCCATTGCAGGCAAAAATCAAAACAAAGATAGTATCCCAAGAGGGGACTCATCAAAAGTACCTCAATAGCCTCTTTTAAAAGAGATTTAAACCCGCTGATGGATACACTGAACAGCCTAAATCAACAATCCCCAACAATCTCAAGTAGAATGTCTGAAATAGTTGATGTAGTGATAAAGTTCAAATACCCAGAAAACTAACTATAAGTATCCCAAATCATAGGAGGCAGAACCCATCAAATGGCAGGTCCTACCAAAATGGCTGCCTAAAAATAAAGATACAAGCTGCCAGATCAGCCAAAAAAAAGTTGCAGAATATGACCCTATGCAGCAGCCTTTATTAACCTGCAAATATTAAACTCCATCAATAACTAATCAAAACACTACAAAAAGCCATTACAAATTTTCCAGAATAGCGTTTATGAAAAGGCTTGCTTTCAGCAATGACTTAGTGGACTATGTAGTATTGTTAACAAGACACCATTCAAGTTATTCACCATTCACGATAAACAAATTGTATCAACCGCATCAGCTTCGTAAATGTCTTCAACATGTTACAAAACAGAAACAAAAGGTGCAAAACAAGATGAATACATATGGGATTCTGAATCAAGCAAAAAATAAACACCACAAAAAAGCCACTACAAATTTCCAGAATATCGTTTCATAAACGGCTTTTTTTCTAGCAACAACTCGGTATTCATGTTATATATATAAATTCACCATTCACAATGAACAAATTGCATCAGACACAAAGGCATGCCCTTCATAAATATCTTAAACATGTTACAAAACAGAAACTAAAGGAGCAAAACAAGATGAATACATATGGGATTTTGAAGCAAGCAAATATTGGTTTTACAAAATAGCTTGAAAGAAGAGTAGTGAAGAAGGTTCATAGCCTTTTCAACAAACAGCAGAAGAAAGTTGATACCTTCAATGCATAATCTTGCAAATGTCCTCATACACGACAGCCATCAGAATCCTTCCTTCATAAATCCCCTTCTCAATCTGAACCTTTGCACAATATTTCTCCATGTCTACTGATATCAGCCTTGCATTTGATCCTCGATAAGCTCCATTCACTATCCTTACAAGTCCACCAATCTGAGGTATCACAGTCTCCAGCTCCACCTGGTCGACCCTAAGCACATGTTTGCTTTCCAGCATCTCAATCTCCCCCACATATTTATCAATTACCCGTTTAACAATCCCTTTCTGCTTGTAGTACCCCTTATCTGCCAGAGACTTGCTCATCACTTTCACCACAATACCTTCGCAAAGCCAGTAGTCCTTCCTGTTGTTCTTCTCTTTTGCCTTCTCTTCTTCTTTCATGAGTTCTTCAAGAGCAGATAACTTTCCTCCGCCATCAGAAGGGGCAGATTTAGAGCGTTTTTTATCTCTACTTTCAGACCGTGCATCCCCCCCTTCATCAAACCCTAACTTTGAAATATTGGAGGAATGCTCGTCCACGTGATTCGACTTCGAAGAGGATGCGGGCTGAAACGAAAAAGCAATTTTCCCTCCGACCTCAGATTTCATAGGAACGATCGGGTTGGGATCTGTAGCACCCTCGGGTAGATTAGATGAGGTGGAAGCGAGGGAAGCAGCGCGCTCTATCTGGAGGGCAATTGCGAGTTCCTGGCGCTCCTCGTCGACCAGATCCGCACGGAGTCGCTTGGCCTTGAGGCGGTCCTTGAAGATTGTCTCGGAATCGCGATCAATATAAGTGATGAACCATCCCTTGGGGGTGTCCTCGACCTTGCAATGACCGGCGCGGCCGAGGTGTTTGACAAATTCCGTTAGGGTGGCCCATCGGGTGGAGTTCATGTGGACGTGGTGGCGGTCGGCTATGTACTCGTTGTAGACGACGGTGGCGGCGATGCGGGAGAAGCGGTGGGAGCGGCGAACGAGATCGAGGAAAGTTCGCTCGAACTCCTCGGAGTAACCCTCGACGATGCGGGTGGGGTTCTGGCCGAAGACCTGCATCTGGCGCTGGTGGCTCTCGCTGAGGCAGTGGCACTTGAAGCCATTCTCGTCCCGGCACTGCTTCTGGCACATCTGGCAGTACCATCGGAGTTTCTGCAGCCCTTTCGCCTTGATCCTGTTCGCGATCGCCTTCGGCGTCAGGAACTCGTTTTTCCCCATCGCCGCCCTCTTCGCTTTGATCCTCGACGCCAACCTGATCCGTTCTATCAAGGCGTCTGGTGTCCCCTTTTGAGATGATGGGCCTGGCCTGCTAGAAATCGGAGAAAGCGGCCCAGTTTATTTAATTATATATAGTTTGAATTGCTTGAATTTTGTGAGCTTTTATTAGTAAATTATCGTGCTTATAAATTAAGAAATAAATTTAATAAATAAAATAGGGTAAAAATCAAATGAATATATCAAATTATGTAAATTATTAAAAGAATGTTTGTTTTTCAAATAGAATAAAAAGGGTGATCCATTAGAAAATTTATACTAAAAAGTATTCTTTATTCCCGCATTATTAGCTACTATCATATTTTAATCATTTTGATTATTTTATTTTATTCAAAATTACTATACCTAAAATACTATTATATTAAAATATTTTTATAAAAGTAATTAAGTATAATTATAACTAAATACTAAATCCTAAATTTTGAATATAAAATCTTGAACACTTATATTAAAATTATTGAAATTTAATGAAAATCACATATTGAAAACGTTAAGAAAAATCATGGATTTAAAAAGATGTAGGACATCTTCATTAACAGATTTTTTAGGTAAAACTCAAGAGTAAAGGACCTAAACTTAAATTAGACAATATCATATTATTTTAAAGATATGTAAAAATTCTTTGGGCACAATAAAAATATTTTTTACCAACTTGATGAAAAGTATTTAAACTTTATTAAAATCATTTTACATTCATCAAAGTTATTTTTAAAAGTAATGGTAAAAGCTACTAAATAGCTATTATATAGTGAAAGGTAAATTCATAAACACTATATTTTAAAATCTTAATCCTAAATTATAAATCTCAAATGTTATTATTGGGACCAGTTGGACGGCTAAAATGGAGTTTGGATAGCCCTGCAAAAAATAAAACAAATATCTTCCTCAACTTAAAGTAACACTTGCATAAATAATTAAAAGCAATAAACTAAAAGGAAGAGGCACAGGAGTTTACTTGGTTACAACCAGAGAGATTGTTAATCCAAGGAAGTTAAAGCGCAATAGATATCTCCTTCAAGTGAAGAACCCTTTTACAGCATTTGAGCACAGAAAAATAAGAAGATAAACTAACAATGGAAGCGTACAAGTGTTGTATTCAGAATTACTTGTCTGTTTTTTAGCTTCTGGACCAAGGCTGTATTTATAGCCTTGGTCAGGGGCGCCTGGAAGGGAATAAAGTTTTATCCCCGACGCAACGGTCAATGTCCACGTCGATATTGATAAGTTTTGGGTTCTAGGCGCCTGGACCCTCAAGGCAGTCTCGGCGCCTGGATCCTCAAAGTCAACAGAGTTAACTTTTTTGGTCCGGGCCTTCCACTCCGGCTCCATTCGCCTCGGTCCGGGTCTTCTGCGTCGACTCCGCTCGCTTGGGTGATCTCGGCCATTCGGAATAGGGCTCACCCGAACCCAACTTCCGGCCTTCTCGAGCAGGCTTCCGCTCCGGCTTCTCGTCCCTCAGAACAATTGCGTGCTTCCTTCTCGTTCGTCAGCGTACTCATCCGCAGCTCTTCGTCCCCCGGACGCACTGAGCCTGTCGGCTCTCTCTCGTGTCGACTTTCGCGCTAGCTGTGTCTCTTGCTCCCTGAGCAATCTTCCGCTCTGGCTTCTCATCCCTCGAAAACACCGTACACTTCCTTCTCGTTCGCTAGTATACTCTTCCGCATTGTCTCGTCCCTCAGATACACCGAGCCTGTCGGCTCTCTCCCGTGTCGTCCTTCTCGCTAGCTGCGTCTTCCGCTCGATTTCCTATACTCCTAAGTTCCTGCACACTTAGACACAGGGTCAAAATACCATAGGACCTAATTTAACTTGTTGATCACACCAAAATAACCTTGGGGTTCCAACAATCTCCCCTTTTTAATGTGAACAACCCAAGTTAAGATAGGGAAAACTAACACAAATTAAAAGTAATAAATTTTACATGAAAGTGCAAAAAAGATTTAAAAAATAAAAATAAAAGAGCTACCTCCCCCTAGACTTAATATTCTCTTCTCCCCTTTTGATCACATAAAAAATTAGGATATTTCAACAAGACTAAGGGTGGAGTGAAGTATATTCATTTGAAAGATAGAGCATGTATTTTCAAGATTTAAAACAAATTGCATTTAGATAAGCATTTAAAGTAATTGTATAAAGAAATTATATTCATTTAAGTAAAATATATAACAAATATTTAACGCAATTAACTAGTTTATTAGTAAGTCCACTTAAGCATTTATTCAAAAAATTTCTTTTTAACTTTCTAAAAAAAAATTCTTTATTAGTAGGGATAACTCAAATGGATTTTTTTGTAGTTTAAAAAAAATTATAAAAAGAATAATACTAGCTTAATTTTTTAAAACAAAATTCGTTTCTACCGAATTAATAAGAAAATTTTAAGTTATTGTCAATTTTCTAATTTTTCATTATAATATTTAAAATTTTATTTTAGTCTATTATAATTTCTCAAATTTGAAGCAGAGAATTTTGATAATACAGAAAATTATATTTGTTCCTTTAACATGTCATTTTCTATTGTTAGTTTGTCGAGATTCTTTAATCAACAAGTTGTTGCTAGAGTTTCTTTTAACTCACTATTCTTTGTTAATAACTTTTTATTTTTAGTTTCTAATTTGCAAAAATATTTCGACAATATAATTTCTAATTCGCAAAAATTTTTTGACAAAGATTCACAAAAATCTTTTGACAATATTTTAATCGAATTAAGCAATTGGTCAGGAGGTGGAGACCATACCTGACTTACCTTGTCGTCTGTTGATGTTTCCCCTGTTGAGCTGATTTCTTCCGAAGACTCTCCCCCTTCATCCATGCTCATCTGCGATAAGCTTTCTATGTCCTCAGGATGAGATTCGGCTATTAGGGTTGTCCCAGCAATTTCCTCGATCTCGGACTCTTCTAACGACGGCTTTGTGTCCATCGAGGAGTTGGATTCGACTTTAAATGGTTCTTCGTATAGCTTCAAGAACTTTTCCCAAAATTCTTTTGCACTTTTGTATTTTCCAACTCTGTCGAGATCCTGGGCAGGTAGTACGCTCAAAAGGATAGACTCAGCCTTACCATTTACCATAACATCGTTACGTTGCTCGTCAGTCTATTGATGCTCCTCAAGTTCTTCTCCTTCTTTGCTTTTGGGCACTTCAAAACCATATTTCATTGTTAGACACATATTAAAGTTAG
>JBBMJZ010395732.1:0-13973 GCA_037833815.1 Zingiber zerumbet | reverse complement strand
CCCCGACGGCCTCCACGTAGAGACCCACAACGAAGCCCTAACCTCTTGCGATCTTCCACCTCCGCGATCCGCCGGCGACGAAAACTCCACCGCTGACCACAAAAGCCTCCAGTGTCCCCGACGACCTCCACTTAGAGATCCACTGTGATCCGGCAGCGACGACTAGTGTTCCCTGACTCCTCCGAGGCCCAGCCTACTCGTAACCGGCGACGGCCCAAGCTCTGTCGCCGGACCCGTGTTGATTTCAACTGTTGGTGTGAATAAGTTTGAGCTCTCCTTTAATTCCTTTACAATTTTAGTTTGTAACTGAAACTCTCCGTCTTTCCCTTTCTTTACCATTTATTTTATTTTATGTTGAATTTGTTCATTTTAATTCCCCAGCACGCAAGCACACTATTGGTTCATCTGTTGATGTGAGCAACTTTGAGCTTTCTTTTTCATCTAATGTACTTAACTACGTGTTTCAAAGCTTATTTCAGAGTGGAACATATTGAACTTTGAAGTTATAATAATTGGCTTAGGCATAATAATATATTGGAACTTTGAAGTTATAAATAAGTTTATTTCTTTGATGTTGATGTTGAAGGTATAAGAACATATTGAAACTTGGTGTTGAATTTGAATTCGAGTGCATTAAGAACACTGTTGAGCACTCTGATGATTGAAAATAATTTGAATTCAGAGTACATCACTAGTTCAAGGCATAATATTGTTGAAGAAATTAGGCATAATAACTTTGAATTATGCATTGAACTAGTGTTGCACTCTGAATTCAAATTCAACATCAAATTCTAATCTGTACTCAATATAAAGTTACTCATGACATCAACTTTGAATTATAACCTAGAGCTTTTTTTTTTTTTTTTTAATTTATCTAGCATACAATCTGCCTTTTGGTTTCATTTTAAGATGAAAAAGACGGAGAGTTTTAGTTACAAACTAAAATTGTAAAGGAATTAAAGGAAAGCTTAAACTTGTTCACATCAACAGTTGAAATCAACACTGGTCCGGCGGCAAAGCTTGGGCCGTCGCCGGTCGCGGGCAGGGCTGGGCGTCGGAGGAGTCAGGGAACACTCGTCGTTGCCGCCGGATCGCGGTGGGTCTCTGCGTGGAGGCCGTTGGGGACGCTGGAGGCTTTTTGTGGCCGGCGGTGGAGTTTTCGTCGTCGGCGGATCGCGGAGGTGGAAGATCGCGAGAGGTTAGGGCTTCGGTGTGGGTCTCTACGTGGAAGTCGTCGGGGACGCTGGAGGCTGGCGGGGACGCTGGAGGCCGTTGGGTTGGCGGTGGAGTTTTCGTCGCGTGCGGATCGCGGAGGTGGAAGATCACGAGAGGTTAGGGCTTCGCGATCCGACGTGTTTCTACGTGAGACGTGTTTCTATATGCACGCACAATGCACGTGATAACCTTTTAAATGAATTTTTGGGGTGCAGGGATGATCCAGGGAGCACTAGTCCAGAGGATATGAGTACTGCTTTTAAATGAATTTTTGTGGTCCGATGATCCAGGGAACACTGGTCCAGAGGGTCCAAACTGGTGCACACTGTTTTGACACGTCATCGTGAATGATAATTGTACGCCTCCAGGATTCAACCATCAACTCTTAGCTGACGTTGATTGGAGAAAAGCGATCTTGGAGTCGTGGTAAAGTCGAAGGGTAGGAACCTCGTGATGCGCTTAATTCAGCTAAATTGAACATTTTAAATTTTAATGAAACATTTCCAATTAAAACCTACAAGTTTTGAAAATAGCAGAGGTACCCTTACTTGTTCACTCCGCTGACTATAATGCCCTCGCTGGAGCCTACCCCCTTCGTTCGCTTGGGTCGATTTAAAGAGCCATGGCGGAGTCCGGTGCGAATGGTGTGGGGATCTGAAGGGGTCGTGCCTCTTCCTGTCGATGGCCAGCTCCAAGGTGGTTAATGGCGGCGTAAAGGTCGCCAGAGAGGTCACCCGGAGCGACTTCCCCAGGGGCTTCGTCTTCGGATCCGCCACCTCGGCTTACCAGGTAATGGATCTCAATTCGATCTTCCTGCGTCCTTTTTCTCTAGTCCTCACGAGAAGCCTCATTCCTCTCCCTGTTTGTCTCTTGCTTCTTTCTGAATCTCGAACACAGTTCTACGTTTTTGTTTCCCCTTTGATTGTTTTTGTTCTCTTGGTTTATTCTTGTGATGCTGAAATTTTTCAGTCCAATTGCGGGTAGGTTTTACTAACAATTATTTATTTATATTACAAATGTCAGTGTGAGCTTGTTTGCAATGAGAGAAAGGTGCCTTTCAAATTATCTTCAACAATGAGCTTATTTGATCCAATTATTATTTTTCCAACATCGTGGGGAGGAATGTGATGGAGTATTGTCCCGTTGTCATAAGCGTCATATACTCTGTCTAGAGTATTAATCACCTCACTTAACAAACTTCCAAATGTTCCAACTTTTTCTACCATTTTCAGATTCTGAATCTAGAATCACATGAAGTTCCTAGCCTGCTATAAGTATAAGTTTGTGTGTTGAAAATCTAAGTGAGATTGTAAGAAGTTAGTGGTGGGTGCAAATGTAGGTGAAGCTGCAAGTGCAACTGTATGAGTGTGAAGTTAGAGTGTGAGGGAGGTGTTTTCTTGCAAGTGACGAGTGTTGAGTGACTTAGTGAAGTGACTCTGTATGTCTCATATCTTTCTTTCTCTTTGCACAAAAAACGTGCTGCTTCAGTTCCGTGAGTGACTTGACCGTACACAGTACGTGCTTGAGTTCTGTGACTCTTGATCCTACACTATACCTATTATCAATAGCCTACCGCATTTCAGGTCCCAACTCCTCTCCAATAAAACCACACTCATTGACATGTCTTGCCACATCATACCGGTTAGTCGAGTGTCAACCAACCTATCTTAACACGTGGAAATGCTCAATATTGTCTCCGCCTATAAAAGAGAATGCATTGTTCTTTCCCTACTCGCATTGGGTTCGACGGACTTACAGGAGTACCAAAAGTCCCAGGTAATGACTGACACAGTTGTTCTTGTGCAATGGGAATATGAAACTCATTAAGAAAGTTAGTTTTACCTACTACCCGGTATGCTTGGAGGAAATCTTGTCCATTTTAGTAGGAGTCCTTCAGAGGATAGATCTTTTTATCAATCTAAAATAGTGCACATTAGAATATTATATATCTTTGAAATTTCCTCAATGTGCAGATTCCATGACAATTAGTATCTCATATATGACTGTTTACCATTTTTAAGTTCTTTATACATTACTAGATAAACAAAATCCTCATTATCATCTCTCAATACAGTAACTTAAATTTTTAGATGGATCTTACTAGATTTTTTATATCTTGTTTTCATGATGACAGGTAATGCATTAGATTCTTTCAGCACATTCATTTTTCTGACAGTTTAATGAGAAATTATTTCTTTTGGATGATAAGGAAGCTTTTTGTTTCAATTTATTAGGTAGAAGGAGCAAGAAGAGAGGGTGGAAAAGGAGATAGCATTTGGGATATTTTTTCAGGGAAAAAAGGTACAGATCCAAAATTTTCTGTAAACTTCACTTCCTCCAACCTCAATTTATCTGCTATTAATTTTTTGTATGATCAGAGAACATAAAGGATGGATGTAATGGAGACATTGCAGTAGATCAATATCATCGTTTCAAGGTCAAATATGCTTCTTCTCATCTTGACTACCTAATGAATCTTATCATTTTATTTATTCTAATGCTTCAGGTTGCAGAGCCATAATATATCACATATTTTCAGTCAAGTATTTTCACTCTGGACCAATATGTTTGGAAGTCATTTTTATATAAGTCATTCTTGAATGATGAATCTTGATGTAGTTCCTCTTTTTGGGACTTTTGTCACATGATCATCATGCTTGCACAATTAAGTTAAAGAATATGGAGTTTAAACAAGACAACTCGTTCTTCAATTCAAAGAGAAACATTTTAGTTCTTGGCAGTTGCCTTTTTTTATTTGTTTATTTTATTTAACATTACAATTCAATCAATTTTACCTTTCTCACTATTGCAATTTTTTCATATAAACCTAATCCTGGCATTTCAAAATTTGAAATCATGCAAAAACTAAAGAAGGATATTTATGTTATCACTAGAATTGTGTTTGCTTTAAGAAAAAGAGAACCCAGAGGTCTCTTCTCGTATAACTGAACAAATGTAAAAGAGGAAAGTTTAAGAGCAAATGCCTTTTGTAACTAGTTTGTTAGTTATTGTGTGGAACAATATTATTGGGTCAAATTCTAATTAGTCAGATTCGAGTTCGGCAACATAGTATTATTAAACCAATGTACCATAACATATCAAACACTCAACTATAATACTTCATAAAAAAAGGGAACCATATAGCTTATGTTCAAGATTCACTATGCATAAATGATCCTTTTTTTTTTCTTTTGATGGAACATAAATACTATCTGTTACAACCTGCATTTATTTTGGCATACAGGAGGATGTGGAGCTTATGTCCATCCTAGGGTTTGGAGCTTATCGATTTTCTATAGCTTGGACTCGAATATTTCCTGGTACATTTTCTAACATACGAGTGTTGACCTAAACTTGATGATTAAATGAGCTACATTATATAAGGTGGTAAGTCATCAATTATCACCAATTGCTCTTAGACATTTATTTGAGCCATCAGAAAGTTTCCCATTTTCTACACTAGCTACTCATAGGAAATTAAGAATTTTGTGATTTCACAAAGAGAACAAGTTGATTATAATTAATATGAGTTATCTCTTAGAAACCTAAAATTTTCTTAGTTTCCTTTTAACTTGTTGATAAATATTATGGAAATTTTACTAAATTTTTTAAGTTTATCACAAGCACAAGAATCCATTTAAAGAGGGTGGATGTTTCTATTTCTTTTCTGTTAACTGATGTTCAATTAGTCAATCTGTAGTTCTTTGTTTTGCATTACAACCATATTGTTATTGCACTAAAATCTAAATGGTGTTCAGTGAGATAAAACTACGTCAATTATGTCATATTGACTACATAAAATGGATCCAATTGAAGAACAGGTTCACTAACCAATGACTTGAAGATTAAAAATGTTTGGTTGTCAGGTCCATCCTTTTTCTTTCATACAAGGTAATGATTGTAAAACCATTTCCATAATGGTTGAAGTAAGCTATTTGGTATCTCTTTCACTAAAATTTTTGGACTATATTTTCTTTACCCGGATTATGTTTTAATGCTTTTCAAGAATTTCATTATTTTTTTTTTGACAGTTTTTCCATTCTGGCAGATGGATTAGGAAGTAAGATCAGTGAGGATGGAGTTGCTTATTATAACAGTTTGATCGATTTTCTACTAGAAAAAGGTCATTAACTATCATGCGTACCTTCAGACAGTAATTTAGACCATCAACTTTATGCTCTAGATTTTGAAAACTTTGAATTGCAGGTATACAGCCTTATGCCACACTGTATCATTGGGACCTTCCAAATATTCTGCACGAGTCTATAGGGGGATGGCTGTCAGAGAATATTGTGTATGTCTGAACATAAGAAGTTCATGCGGAATATAGGTTTATTGAAATTCAATCATGGATGCTATAATATATCTACGTCTCTTGTTTCAACCAATCTTGTTTTATAACAAACAGAACCATAAAACTGGCACTTCGAAAACGTCTGCTGTCTCTGTATTTTGACTTGTCATAGTATATATGATTACAGTAGCATTTCTTGCACCTGAGGGAATTTATTAAATTGGATTGTCATAATGCTACAACTAAGTTAAATGGTTCTTAAGTGGAAAGCATACTGATCTTTTTTGCTTGCTTTGTTTGCATGAACTTTCCATTTTTGCTTTCCATTTGTTTCATCCTATTTGTGAAAGTGACCTTTACTAGAGAAACATTGTTTGTTGTCCTACATCATACATATTGTGATTATGCAAATCCTTGAATTATCGCTACAATTTACAATCACTTTTGTTCAACATTATTATCACATGATCCATTTTAACTGATGGAAGTCTTTTTTTTTTCTCCTAACCTGCTGATTGATAGGTTCCCCCTATATTAGAATTTCAGTGAAATTGAAGCATAGTACTTCTAGTTTCTCTTTCGTATTACTAATCTTCATTTATTCTGCTTGAGGCCCTCCATCAAAACATAATTGATTGATATAGTAGGAGATGATCTAAATTTCCCAAGAAACTAGTATGACCATTCTATTATCATTTACTTCGTCATTTGGGTCATAGAAGCCTAATTCCTGGGGACACATAGGTAAATATCATTGCTCTCATGACCTGAGAAGTTCCTGTTAGAATTTGATGCCAGATTGTTTGACCCAAATAATGATCTCTACTACACAATCAGTACAGCCAATACACTTCATCTATAGTTCCCACAGATTGGCACAGTTGGTACTTGTATGAGTGGTTGCTCCAATAGCTAATAGATCTTAGGTTAATTCTAGCTAATAGATCTTAGGTCAATTCCAGCGGGTGTAAAATGTTTTGTTGGGTGCCTGACTTCCCCCATACAAAGGGTCGTTGTGCTAGGGAAAAATGCCCCCGTGATTAGCTACCTGTATCTAGTCGGGGTCAGTGATACTGGGGTGAGCGTTCTCACCTTTTGCTCCAATACACGTCATCTCTACTATACAGTTAGTACAGCTAATAAAAGTCACCTTCAAACACTATAGTTCTTAATCTTCATTTCTAGTATTTATGGTTTTATCAATCAATTTAGATGATTTTGTTTTTTGATTATTTGTCACTCTTTTTATGACAGGCAATATTTTGCATTGTATGCTGAAGTTTGTTTTGAGAAGTTTGGAGACAGGGTGAAGCACTGGATAACAATCAATGAACCACGACAAACAGCTATTAATGGATATGGTTATGGTGTTTTTGCTCCTGGAAGACATCAAAACTCATCTGTGGAGCCTTATTTAGCTGCCCATTACCAACTTTTGGCTCATGCAGCTGCTGTTTGTGTTTACCAGAAGAAATTTAAGGTCTGATGTCTGTACAATTTATCTGCATTTTTTGGAAACCTAGGATACCATGTTAAGTCGAAGGATGTTTAGCTTGTGATTCGCTGATTGCATAAGTTAGAGCATAATAGATGGCTACTTGTTGTTGTCGAACTATAATTTGTTCTTCATTTTTACCACATTTTGGTCATGTATTATGACAATGAGTTCGGTTAACTATGCTTTCTCCAGGATACTCAAGGTGGTCTAATTGGCCTGGTAGTGGATTGTGAGTGGGCTGAACCATTTTCTGATAAACTGGAAGACAAACTTGCTGCTGAGAGATGGCTGGACTTTCAGCTTGGATGGTAATCTTTTTGTATTTTTAATTTCCAGTTGGATATCTTCATTTTTGAGGTCAACTTGCTTTTTATAATGCCACATCAAAAATAGGGCTACCTTGTACCATTTCATATAGCGCTTCTTTATTGTCAATTACATTTTTATTTGAATTGCTCATTTAATTTCTTTCTATTGTTAAGTCTTGTTTTCATGACATTTTGACCACAGTTAAACCACTATTTGTGACCTTTTATATTGTTTTTTTCGAACAATTGCTTTTCTTTTATATCGCATTTTTGTCTTTTAGTGACTACACTATGGATTGTCAAAGGAAATGGATGAAGTTTTTTTTCTTTACTCAGGAGTTTTCTGGAATTCTCTATTTTTTTTTTAACATTAATCCTGTACAGATAAAGAAGTATTTTTGGGGCCTACCTATAAATGTAGCTATTACCAGATATTTTTGAGCCAGTATGCCACCTTTTTTTCATGCTTATACTATGGAAGAATGCCGCAATCTACCTTTTTAGGTTCCTCTTCAGTTTCATCTCTGTGACGACATTGTAAATTAACTATTTTAAAGCTCACTCTTTGAGCTCCTTTTTGCATAGCTTGAGCTTTGTGACTTAACTGCTGTTTACTTGTTAAAGTTCTGCTGACGGCAAGACCACCACCACCAATTACATGATGTCTCCCAACTTTGACTTATTACTTTTGAAGATCGACATTTTATATTTCCAGGGCCATGCATCTCTGGAACTAACAGAATTTGAGAAAGAATGTTATGTTGGACTTTTAAAAGTTAAAGAAAGAATTTGAAATGAGAGGATGAGATATGAAATAATTCTGAACCTACCAATAAAAATAAGGCAAAATAATGCTAGTCATTGTCATCTAATTCTCGTCCTATCCCTTCTCGTTTCCTCAAACCTCTGTATAGGATGAACTGGCATGGTATATATGAAATTGAGAGGTCTATCTTTCCCAGTTCGGGCAATATGTACCCCTAACGTGAGATTTCTAATCCTGTTTTTGTGAAAAATGGTTATTAGCAATTTGAGACACTAGAGATAATCTTATTTACAAACAACTCATATTACTATTTTTTTCCCTGAAGTAAAGCTAGAAATAACTATTTCTTGATCCCTGAGATTGAAATACTTGGCCAATTTTGTGTTTTGGGTAACATTTTACAAGTTGTTTGGGCTTATAGAAGCTATCTAACACAGTTTTTTTGTCCCAAGGTATCTGGATCCAATTTACCATGGGGAGTATCCCTTGTCTATGCGCGAGAGGGTTGGAGATCAACTTCCAAAATTTTCAGAGGCAGATAAGGAGTTGTTGAGGAATTCAACTGATTTTATTGGTCTTAATCATTACACCACTAAGTTTGTTCGTCATGTAGAAAACACAGGAGGTCTTCATTTTTATCAAGTTCAAGAATCACATATCACAGGTATAAACAAAGGCAAAATGCCAACCTGTTGATCTACATTTAGACTTTAGTACATTGTTTTAATTGTCATTATTGTTTTTTATGCACGTTAGAAGATATGTTTAATATCAGAAACATATTATGCCACCTTATATTTCAGTAAATATGCTCTTTTGGTACTAAGTAATTTTTAGGGAATTTATCATAGCAAAATTATTGTACATTCTTTACTTCTTTTACTTGAGCATTCAGAAACATTTTAAATGTGTACTAGTTAAGTTGTGACTCTCAAGTTCAATGTGCAGCATAATTAGTATTCATACTGCTCATTTAGGAAAACAATGACTCTACTATTGCACCATCCTCAAAAGAACAATTTTACTCTTATCAAACTGAATGCTTGTTAGCTCCTTTGCTCATCCTAAACTTTGAGAAACGACCTTAGTTCTACATTTAATACTGTTTCTCTATTTAACAATTTTCTTTTCTGTTTGCCATGAAAAGCCATAGGGAGTGATGGTGAAGCTGTTGGTGCAAGGGTAAGCATCTGCCTCAAAAAGTTCACAGATAAACATTTATACATGTTCATCGATGAAATCCTCCTCCCAAAGTATACAAATGAAAATTTGCACATGTTCAATGATGAAATTATCCGTCTGCAAAAATAATGATTTTTCCCCCCTTAATTCATAAGGATGCCTAATCTTGTTCGGTAAACTCTATCTTGCAGGCTGCATCAGAATGGCTCTACATTGTTCCATGGGGTTTACGGAAGCTTCTTAACTATATAGCTAAGCGCTACCACAATCCTTCAATATACATTACTGAGAATGGTAAGTCACAATTCTTCTAGGCCTTTATTTGTATTGTTTTTTGATGTATCACTCCTGAACTAGGACAACAATATGGTAAACAATAAAATTCTTTGATGAAAGTCCACCTTATAAAATTCACATTACCCGTTGTCATTTCTAGAATATTCTGGAGCTGCAATAAAAGGTTTGACCTCCTCTTCTAGGGTTCTCTCTACTAACAAAAGTTATTCAGACTTGGAACAGCCATAGAAAGTAACCAGGTTTTATGTTTCTGTTTAGAAATTCACTAGAAAATTAATGGCCTGTTTACTAATTTTCATTTGTAGTAAAAAAAGGCAGCCCGGTGCACGAAGCTCCCGCTATGCGGGGTCCCGAGGAAGGATCCATTGTACGCAGTCTTACCTTGCTTTTTTGCAAGAGGTTGTTTCCAGGATTTGAACCCGTGACCTTTTGGTCATAAAGCAACAACTTTACCGTTGCGCCAAAGCTCCCCTTCACTAATTTTCATTTGTAGTAGACTTGGAAAATACCTCTGAAAGTCCCCAAAAGTAGTTTAACTTAGCTTAACAAACAAAAGTATCTTACATGCTTCCCTGAGAGATTTATTGCAGACTTATATGAATACTGAAAGAAAGCTCCACAAACTAGTTCCTGCTTACCCCTCATAAGGTTTAGTTTCATAACTATCTACTTTTTATTAACTGCCAGGCATGGATCAAGAAGACAGTGAAACAGCCAGTCTTGAGGAGTTAGTTGATGACCAAATGAGAGTTGGTTACTATAAAACATACCTCAGAGCAGTTGCTGATGCAATCAAGTACATTATCACAGTCCCTAAACAATTAGTTGTTTTCAGGCAGCACAGGCTGGTGGTTCTTGCTATATAGCTCATGTATTTGTCATAATTGTTACAGGGATGGTGTCGACGTCCAGGGATATTTTGCATGGTCATTCTTGGATAATTTCGAATGGGCAGAAGGATACACCAAACGGTTTGGGATGGTCTATATCGACTACAAGAATGGTCTTACTAGGTGCCCCAAATCGAGTGCCCTTTGGTTTTCTCATTTCTTGAAGCATAGTGAAGAAGATTGCGGCAAAAAGATAGATCAAGAGTGAGATTTCATGCTATAACCTTCATGTTTCATTATCCAGAGTATACTCTATTGTGTCTTGCCCAATAAGCTATTATCAATCTCAATTAATTTCGATTCAGTGGAGAAAAATTGTGTTTTAAGGCTTTTTCATTAGTGTTGATGAAAGACTTCTGCATGTAACAACAACGTAACACTTTTTTTTTTAATTATCGTGTGTTTTTATTTGTTCATATAATTGGGTCTAAACTCTAAACACAACTAAAGATGATATGATAAAACCTCTCGAAATGTTCTAAAGTTATTTTTAAAATTTTATTACGTTATATAACTCAATTCTTTAAAAATTTAATTGATCTTAAACTTTTTGTAAACAATATCTATAATTTAAAGTTTGTTGATAAAAGATATTTGATCACCTTATATTCCTTTCGTTTGGAGTATATTCGATTCAACTATCAGCCACTTTGAATTTATTTTTATTGCCCCAGGCTAGGGTGCAACTGTAGGGTGGTTTGATTCTCAATTATAACACATTGTAAATTTATAATTTTTTTTTTCAGTGAGATGATAAATCTGTAATGTTGGATTGCAAGACCGTTTGCTACTAACCCTTTCAGATTTATCTCCATGTTTGATAACATCTGTAGGATTAGTCACCTCCAAAGGATGGGAGACCTTGTATTAGCTAAAAAAAATATTTATTTAAAATTGAAACTACACTTGGTGTCAAAGCTAAATTCATTGTTGATGATATCAATTAGCTTAAGTTGGTAAAGGTCATAGAAGGTATAGCTAAAATTTTAAGTTGAAGCTTTCCCCTAATCCAAATGTAAATGCTTTAGTTGATTCCTCTGTTGATCCCTTTCCTTCCACCGAAGTAAACAGAGTATAACTATTCTGGCAACCATATAGATATAAGTTACACTTTTAGCTAGCAGCTTTCATTGCATCAACTCCTGCAAACTCATAAGATGGCATCCCTACGGAAGCAACTTTTCATATTTGATAAATAGATTGTCTTAATAAAAAATCAAACGATGCAAGAGGAATGCGAACAATCAATATGCCTCTTGTGCGATAAATAGCTACTCTTTTACTCAACATTACGTGAGAGGAACGCATAGCCTTCGAATTCAGTTACTCGTCCGCGACGTGGACTACTTGCTTGCCAATATTCTTGCCAGAAAACAGTCCAATAAAGGCCGCCGGGCCATTCTCCAGCCCTTCGTTCATGTCCTCTATATAAACAATCTTCCCTTGCTTGTACAAGTTTGATATGGCTTCCAAGAATTGAGGGAACAAGTGCAGGTAGTCACTCTGGATGAAGCCCTTCATGGTGAGGCGCTTGGTCACTAGCATGTACAGGTTGGTGATACCCTTGGGATAAGAGACAGCACTTTGAGAGACCATCCCACATACAGCAATTCGTCCGTGGACTTTCATGTTGACGAGTGCTGCATCGAGCATTTCCCCACCTACATTGTCGAAGTAGATGTCGATGCCATTGGGAAAGTACCTGGTGTCAGACACGAAAGAAGTTTTGAGTACACTTGATTTACATGGATAACGCAGAAGATGAATGAAGGCCATCAATAAAAGTCACGGCAAGATGAATGGACTCTGATGACGTGTAAGCTACTGGGCACATAAGTTGGTATAACGATACACAGCTACTGGACACATGAGTTGGTATAACGATACACTCACTTATGTGGATGAGTGATACTAACCTCTTGAGGGCTGCAACTAGGTCGGGTTCCTCTTTGTAATTGAATGCTTCATCGTATCCTAACTTGTGCTTCAGAAGTTCAATCTGACATATAGTTGAATTAGTCATGTGGGAAATAAAAACAAAGATATATAACTTTAACTAAGAAACCGCGATACCTTATCGGCTGACCCAGCACTCCCAACGACAAAACAGCCGTGCAGTTTGGCAAGCTGACCAACAAGTTGGCCAACTGCTCCAGATGCAGCAGATATGAAGACACAATCACCTTTTTTTGGAGAACAGATCTCATAGAAGCCGACATAAGCTGTAAAACCGGGCATACCTGTTCCAAAAGGTATTTTCTCAAACGATGTTAATTATACATATATGACCGAGTACAAATGACAAATGAAGAAGAGGAAACAGAGGTGAATGATACAAGTGTTTTCTTATAAGATTAGCTATAGCTTCATTTAACTCCATAGTTTAGTAAAATAATGTCATTTATGCCCAGGCTAAGAAGAGTTACTTACCAAGAAGTCCGACGTGATATGAAAGAGGGATGTCAAGAATTTCAACTTTTCTCAGCTGCTCGGTCCTTGTAATAATACTGTACTCTTCCCAGCCAGTTAGACCTGTGATATAATCACCAACACCAAATTTCTGGTTTGTGGAATCAATCACTTTGGACACCCCAAATCCTTCTATGGGCTTCACGAGAACAACAAAAGACGGTCATTAGACGACTTTGAATAACAACTGGGGAACATGGTATCCAATAGAACAATTTGGTTCTAGTTTACAATGCAATGCATAAAGAGTCAAATAGGTACAGCAACACAAATAAATCAACCTGAATTGCTTATGATTGCCTATACAAGTCGTATTCTTAATCGAACCAATGCATACAACTTGGTAATAAGAAATCAAAGTATATACTGTAAGATGCTTCATTCGAAAAGAATCTTAGACATTAAGCAGTGTAGTATCATTTCCACTAGAGTTTGATCACATTATGCTTTGTTTATATGTCAACCTACCCTGTAGTTTTCCATCTTATATTTTAAACATATCCTATCTCAGCACTGTAATTGAATATGTTCATCTTGAAGCATGTGGATCATACTGAGACTACCTACTCACATTACCTATTTATAAATGGCTAAACACACCAATAATTGAAGTTGTTTCTTTTGTGTTGAAGCATGATTTAGTTCACAGAAGCTCCTTGTCAATGTAAGAACAGTAATCAAATCTCAATAAATACTGTTCTTTTCAGCTGAAGCATAATTTAGCTCACAGAAGTTATTTGCCAGATGTTCGTTCCTAGTTAGTCTTTGCCTAATTTAGGGTTCTATACTTCCTTTTGTTCCTATCAAGGAACAAAATTACTCACTTATTGTTGATTTTAGAAATCCTAAATGATTAAAATTAACATGGTTTTTCATTTAAAAAAAAAACAAAAAGAAAAAAGGAACTTCTTTAAGAGTGACTAGAAATTCTGTAGCCTACTGGAGAAGTAACAGATGACGAGGATTTGGAGGAAGCAGCCTCGGGTAACACACAAAAGAAAAGGGAATAGACAAATCGAGAACCATTCAAGGGGAAGCGAAACAAAACCATAGA
>JBBMJZ010395725.1:598-13973 GCA_037833815.1 Zingiber zerumbet | reverse complement strand
ACAAACAGAAGGACAGAGAGACAGATGCTAGCAAAGAGGATGCAAGTGAAGATGGAAAGAAAAAGGATAAAAAGGAACAAGACAAGAAACAAAAGGAAAAAGGCAAAGTAGGGAAGGAGAAGAACATGGATATAGAAAAGCTTAAAGAGAAGTTAAAGAAGATTGAAGCCAAGATGGAAGTTCTGCAGACAAAGAAAAATGATATTTTGAAACTGATTACAGAAGCAGAGGCAGTTCAACAGGTGGAAAATTCCAAGGAAAAGTAAATACAATGTAGCTTGGCCTTTTGATGAGCATGATAATGATGACCTCTTGTTACGATAATTTTAGTTCTATGTTCAAGTAATTTTTCAGTCGATGACAATAATCACAAACTTCAATCAAGCGACTAAATTTCCATGGTAAATGTCCATGTACCATGCTTTTTACAACTGTTATGCTGAGAATGGATATATTTTGGCTAAAGTGGAAGGTCATGTCTAGAAATGACAAAGCAACCAAACCTGAAACATTCAAGTTCAACTGCAAAAAGGGACAATAACTCTGCATTTTAAACATTCTCTCTACCCAGTACAACTTGCTTTGCTGCAACTTTGTAAAGAATAGTTGATGAAATCAGAGGAAATCATCTCATCAAAAGCAATCAAAATTGAGTTGGAACAAGGGGATAATGTTCAATGCTCATAAGGTGCAATGTCCAAGTTAGAATGGCAATAAATTAGCAAATACCCATGGCAATGTCAAACTAAGAAATACAGTCCACCAACGCCTGACTTATTCCAACGGCAGCAGAAGATTCAGAAGTAGAAACCATAGAAGCAGAGGAACATTACATGCTAGGTTGAGGTTATCTCCGACAGTTTAAGTGTAGGGTGGTTTCCCAACGACAACAATGGCATAAGAGAAATCATCTTTGATAAACTCATCATCGGGTTATCAATGTAAACAACATAGTTGTATGGAACCTTGACCTGCCAGAAAGAGGGATGATGTACTCAGAATCATAAACACAGGACAATTTTCATGATCAGTGTACACTGAACACTAACGTTCAAATAGAAATTACAGCTTATTTGATAGAAAAATATTGATACAGACCATATCAATACAGGCAGAGATTCCAGCTTGCACAGAGTCAAGTGTAATTTGCACATGGTTGACTGATTCCCAATCTTATGGATCAAAACTGCAAAAAATATCAGCTGAGAAGATTACTGATCATGCTGATAAGAACAGCCTGATACATGATGCCAATTTTCTTTGTTTGCAATGCATTTTGACTCCATTCCAACTCGATACCACAATTGTAGAGACCCCTTTGCTGAGCAGGCATATGAATGCTGAGTAGTCCATCACAGTTGATAATAGTTTTGTTCTCATCAATGGCGTAATGGATCTCACCATCGCAACAAAATGTTTTGCTCAATGGTTTCCTCCTGATCAATGAACAGTGTTCAGAATGGATCTAACAGTGAAAAATTAAAAGATTGGAACCTTTTTTACATATTGCAAGCTTCTGTGCATGCATCCAGAGGAAATGAATGGCACATATTATTATAGCACTTATTATTATAACTATTATAGTAAAAGGTGATTATGTTTATCACAGGCATTTCTCACAGCATGTCGGAGTCAACTTATAGCCGACCGACGAAAAAAAAGCAACACATAATAGTCATTATATATAAGAATGCTCATAGAATCTTTCACTCTGAAAGTATTTCACATGATTCTACTGTTGAAGAGATAACAAGAAGGAATTGAACAAATATTTATTATGGCATTAGTTGAAGGTTCTGAAACGTATGGGAATAAAAATGGCTTGTTTGATCTGATAATACCGCTTAATCTTTTGAAAGGTGTTCTAACAACTTGCTTAATCTTTCGCAACTTACCACAAAGTTCAACATTTTAATCATAAAATGATACTGGAACTGCCCTGTCGATTGAATAACAATTTGGAGGGCAAGGTGCGTGTGGAGTTAATAATTGAGGATAGAATAATTTGAGTTTAAAATTTTCAAATAAAAAAAATATTTTAGTAAAAGCTATCAGCGCCAGATAACAAAATATTACATGGATTATGGTTTTTTTTACACACAACCAAAAATATTAAACTTAAAAGGTGTTTAATGATAAAATATTTTAATATAATACGGCCGTTGCCTTGAACCCGAGTTAGATTGGCCAATTCAATTTATTAAATTAAAACCAGAGATTAAATCAAATAATTAACGTGGAGGAAAATTTATTAGAACAATCATTTCATTAAAACAATTATCACTATTCATGGTGAAGGATTAGAAGCTGATACATTGGTCATCATGATCTTCGATTTAACTGAATTTTACCTTCGTGTATACATACTTAAATTTCATTTCAATTTACTAGAATTTATTGGACGATCTAATACTTTTTTTTTCAAAAACAAAAACTTATTATTTTGTCTCTGTGCAATTAGTGTATAATTAATTTGCTCTGAGCATTATAGCAAATCAAAAAAATTAGAGAGCATTTGGTTTGTATTTTCTATGTTATTTTTTATTTTAATTTTCTGAGAAAATAAAAAATACGCTTGGTTTATATTTTCCCCGTTCGTTTTCTAAAAAAAGAGAGAACGTTTTATAAGAAAATAGAAAATACAAAAAAAAAATTATTTTTCAAAAAATAGGAAAATGTAGTTTTCTGAAAATGAAAACGAAAATACAAACAAACTAGACGCCTTTCATGTTTATCTAATTTTAATTTGTCTGTTGCTTGACTGCTTGCTCAGTTATACATTTTTCAATCTGCCCAATAATTAATCTCTAATTGTTCACAGTAACAACAAGTTTATATGATAGATAAAAGGGGAACAATAGAAATTTTGAAAAATAATTATTATTTAAGAAAACTAACATTATTTATCTCTCATTTTACTCTAGTTAAACTTCTATTAATTATTTTTTTCTCTAGAATCCCTATTGCTAATTAATTATATTCTATCTAGATCCATTGTGTTGCAAAGTATTCATAAATTTGATCTTATTAATTAATATATCATACGTTTGGATTAAAAAAATATTAAATGAGACCTAATTTCTTGATAAAACAAGGCAAATACTCAACTAATATGCATGAAATCAATTTGATATCCCTTACAAAATTAATTATTTTTTCTCTAAAATTATTTTTTAAGATTGTAAGATGAACATTAAATAATCTATCAAACTGATCATCAAAAGAAACTTAAGTTTTCTATTTTACCATTAATCAATTATTTGAATATTATATTTTCATAGAAATAAGTTCAAATATAATCTAAAAACTATCCTAACAATCTTGCCGTATGAACTTCCATGTATGAACTTTTTTTTTATCCTTGAAATTTGCAATACATGTAATTTTTTTTTGTAGATATAAGATCAAATATAAGAAAATAAAACAAATGATTTCTCTGCAATCTGTTTTCCTTTTTCTAAAGCAACAAATATGATGAGCTTTCACATAATAGTGTATCAAAGTGATCAGAAGTCAGAACAATAAATTACAGTATGAACTAGTTTTTATTTACTCTTCAAATTTGCATACAGGCTTTTAATTTGTAGAGATAAGCTCAATTATATATAACAAAAACAAAACAACTTAACTTTCACATAATAATCTATGTATCAAACTAATAAGAACGAGTAAAACAAGTGCTTTGTTTATATTTAATCCGAGAAGAAAACAAGTGACCATAACTAATTTACCTGTTGCAGATTCAGCCTTAATTAGTTGATATATATTCCAGAAGTAAGGTGTGAGGAATCAAGCCTGATCCGAGATCTTCAATAAACTCAAATCCTTCTTTAATTTTTTTTTTTTTTTTTTTTTGCTTGAGAAGATCTTGAATCAAACTTCATTCCAAACACCCTCTCTCTCTCTCACACACACACAATAAATTACAGTATGAACTAGCTAGAAAACCCTAGTTTGTTATTTATTCTTCAAATTTGCATATAGAATTTTTGTAGAGATAAGCTCAATTATATATAACAAAAACAAACAAGTTAGCTTTCACATAATAATCCCGTATATAGCTTTTTCAAGATAAACTCAAAACATAACACAAACAACATCAAAACAAGTGCTTTGTTTCTAATTAATATCCGAGAATAAGAAAACAAGTGACCATAACTATTTACCTGTTTCAGATTCAGCCTTATTTAGTTGATATATGTTCTGGAAGTAAGGTGTGAGGAATGAAGCCTGGTCCGAGATCTTCACGCCAAATCCAAACTCATATCCTTCTTTGATTTTCATTTTTCTGGAAAAGATCTTGAATCAAGCTTCATTCCAAACACCCACTTCCACTTCTCTCTCTCTCTCCCTCAAAATAATCAATGGAAGCTCAAGAATTTGTGTAAGGAAGAATTGAAGAGGCTACATAAAGAATGGGAGACAGAGAGTAAATTATATATAGAGGGTAGAAAAGCATGCGAATGGAGATGACAGAGAAGTCATATGGCTGCAGCTGCACTGAGGAAGATAAAATAAAAGTTATGGCCAAAACTAATTAATTAAATTTTAAACATAATAAATTGTCTTCCACTACCTTTGCTTAGCTAGCTTTTACAGGCACTCGAGCATTAGGCTGCGTGTAGTAATATGGGTTTTAATTATACAAAAAGGAGGAAGTGATAGCTGAGGCCTTGAAGGTGCAGGGATTGGGAGATTCATAAAGCAAAGTGAAAAAGGAAAAGATTCACCGACCAAAATCTTTAAATCAAAACTCTCAGAGCCAAATTAATACAGAATCTAATTAATATTCAGTATTGCATCAACACTAGTTTGAACCTTACTGATCATTGATATATATTATATATGTTTATTACGTGCCCATCTCTCTAAGTTCTTCCTCTTCTCTGTTTTTTATTCTCATGCATGATGCATGTGTGTAAGCATGAGTTTTCTCTGTCTCACTGAGTCAGAATGATGCTGAAAGAAAGCACAAGGCTCACCACTTGCGAATCAAGGTGGAGACAAGATTCCATGTAAAAGTTGGGGGGATCCTTTATTAAGTATATATGTGATTAGATTAGTTCACACTAATCACAAACTACAAAGACAGAGTAATTAACTGTCAAAACGTGCTTAGAAGTTGATATGGTGGTAAAACTATCATGTCTGTGGAAACTCGAGATGAATACCACATGATCATTGGAAGCCCAAGAAATTAAAGCTCAAATAACTAAGAATATATTTTGATGATTCTAATTGACTAGTTGACTTTAGTATGGTTGAGTACTCTCAAGATAAAACAAAAATAGAAGTTAGTGATTCTAATAGAAGTTAATAATAGAAGCTTTAATTTATTCAAACTACTTTGGTGCTAAAGCCATGGATGAAAATGATCATTCAAGACAACACTGTAGCAAAAAACGAGGAGCACATCAAATTGGAAATGATTGTTCCAAAACTTTATTTTTACTCATTAATCTTGGAAGGGGGTCCACGACCTTTTGGTTCCTCTCCTCTTTTCTTTGTCTCAAGTTTCTCTTCCTTTATGCTTTAATCACTCTCATCCACCTTCGTTTCAATTTCCATTGCAATGGTAGGATTCGACCCGTTTCATCTTTTTGAATTTTGACCAGCATTTATCACTCCTTTGCGAGATTGGTCTTGATAGCTCCATGAGTGAAAAATTCGATCCACTGTGTATTTTTACACAGACAACTATTAGGATGGTCAATTAATCATTCCATAGACGCATCAAAATGAGTGCACAATATCTTTTTAGCCAAGGTAAAGGAAAGTGAATGGAAGGTTCCTCGCTAGGCTAGTGAGTAGGTGCTAAGCTTTATATTGTATCATATTAAATATTAACAATATAAAATAATTTTACATAATCTAAAGTTTAATTATTTTTTTTTTAAGAAAAAGTTAAAGTGAAATATCTAGTGAATTATTATTACTAGCTATTTACACATTCAAAGGGCCATATGATTGTATTTTGAATGCACCATGTTAGTTGATCATTTGGTCATGATTAATATTGTAGATTTTATCTGATTGAATCGTAACAAGGGTAATTGAGCTTTGGAGACTGAGTTTTAATTTAAGAAGATAGAGATCAAATGGCTTGCACGGGCTTAATTTCTCAAATTTTGGGCAATGATATTTAAGCTTGAACATTAGGTCTTACGCAAGATTAAGTTAAGAAGTAAAGTATCAGTTCTCTCTTCGAATGAAAAAAAAAAAGTGCGAGGTAAAGAAGGCATCTCTATCCTCTTAATTTTCCCATTCAAGGGGAAGGAACGTATACCTCAAATGACAAACCATCAGAGAATACCTCATTCCAAAGACAAATCCAATTCACTTGTTGAAAGATAGATCCACCATCCCAAGCAATGTTATCACCACGATGAGTGCATATATAAGAAACTAATTACAAGGAATGTCGTCTTCATCTTCATCCATATCCCTTCTCATTTTATCCAAAAACAGACTATATATCAGTAAACATCAGTAGTTCATCATCTCGTCCATGGATGCAAAGTCGAAAACCATGCCTCCCCGCGTGTACGTGGACTTCAACCCCCTTCTTGAGTGGATTCGCGGAGAAAAGTTGGATGTTGCTCTTATTCATGTACCCGGCAAGTTCTTTTGCTCTCTCTTTGCGATTATCCTAGGGAATAATAAACCAAACGAATTGTAACTTCTTTATCTTTTGAAAACAACTACTGTTGCATTGTAAACCATGACCTATCAGTTATATAAAAATTTGATGTTGGGGGTTGTAGGATTCAAGAAGGAGCAACTCAAGGTGGAGGTAGATACCAGAGGCAACATCTGTGCCAGCGGCGAGCGGCCGCTCAACACTGATGGCAAGCAATGGCGGCGATTCTCCACAAACCTCCAAATATCAGCCAACTGCGACGTTAACAGCGTGCATGCCAAGTTCGAAAACGATACGCTCCATATCTTCTTCTCCAAGCTGGTCCCTGCTGTTATTGAGGCAGCACCTAAGCCGACCACCACCGATAAGCACTCAGCCACTGCCGCAGGTGTCTATCCGACAGGGCAGGAGAAGAAGGCAGACAAAACAAATAGTCAAAAGAAAAAGGCACTGTCAGCACCGTCGGAAAGTTTGAAGCCCAGCTATGACAAGGCAGAGTTTGAAAGCTTGAAGCCAACCAATGGCCGGAGTGAGGGGGTGGCACATGGCGCAGGTGGCACGGAGGTGGAGCTAACTTCGGTGAGGAAGAAACTGCTAATGAATGTTGCGGTGGCCACCCTGGTGTTCCTTGGTCTTGGATTTTATTTGAAATACAAGTTTACCAAGGCAGAGACAAGATAAAGACTTTTGTCAATGACTCGAGCATCAACAATTACATGTAACCTTAATCAAAGAATTCTTATACACAAATAAAGCAGAGATGATACAGTTTCAAATCTTAGGGAATGGCAAAGCTTATACAAGTTTATTTAAACACGGATTTGAAAAATAAAACAAAATAAAAAATGATCATGTACCAACCAAGAACTTTTAGAAAATGGAACTAATATTGCAGTAGAATTTGACACATGATAGTTCTCACTGGGAGATGAGTGTACCTAATTGCAGTAATATGGCCTGAGCAATCTCCATTTTTGTCATATTCTAAAGGTATATTGATATGGGCAAAACCACAAAATTGGCACATGATGGAGACAACATGAGATGGGATCTCAACATTGGATTCACCATACCTTCTTTCTAATAAAAAAGAGAAACATTACTACTCCAAGGACAATGACGACAGGAGCCCATTTTCGAATCAAAGCCTGCAAGGATGAGGATTCCAAATTCAGTGGATGAGAACGCATTGTGTGTAAAAAGGCATTTAGGGTTGGATCCATTTAGAATGCATTTTATCTACGATATATTCTTACACCCGTTTTCAGGCCACAGATAAATTGCAATAAGCATAAAACATAAAGACAAGTAGTTTAGTAGCAGGGGTGTCGACGGGCAGTTCTGAGCAGGGCCTCCTGCTCTTGATGAGCATGTGAAAAATGCCGCAGGGGTATAAAGAATGTTAATAAAAAACAAGAAAAATAAAATAATAATTTGTTATCACTTTTAAGAATTAAAACAAATAATAAGATTCAATATTTTTAAAGTTATTTTAGGAATTAAAATGGCATGCAAAAAATATATGTATAAAATTAAAAATAATGCTTGTGGGTTGTCTAAGTTCACGAGCAGGCCTACGGGCACGACCTGCAAGTCAAGAGATTGCACACAACGCAATCCACTTTTAGGGAGGGTCATGCCAAGCATGGCCTACGCCATGTCCGGTCAAGTCAGCATATAAGCAACATGACCCGTTTTACATTGGCATGTCGTATGGTCTGTTATGACACCATTGCAACATAAACATGATGTACTCACTTATCATGGTCCAGCTTAATAGACCTACTGATCGTCTAATAAGAAGTGTATGTGGATTTCAAACTACATGGAGTATAATAATGATGATTAAATAATAATACACAAATTTTGAACGTTAGCACCAGTATCAAACCGTCAAAAACATTGTTAAGTTGCAAGAATATAAAAATAACCATGACTAAACCACCAAAAGCCTAACAAAATTTGCTCTATATATGTTGCCAATGATGGCTACTGTGTTTCTGGATACTCAAGTATAGCATTCTTTTGTTTTACATATGTTGCCAAGTAATAGGCACTATCAGTTTTGAAAGATAAGCCCTACTAATACAGTTTTGCAATGCAGCAGAAATCAATGGTACAAGTAAAACAAAAGAAACTGCTAGCTTATCTACCCTCACGATTGCTATTTTTAGTGTTGGTTTTACTAAAAGCTGAGGTCTGAAAGTTAAGATAGTTTAGAAACATGTATATGAAGAAGAAACAAAAGTAAGCAAGACATTCTAGGATTAATTGCTAAACATGTCCCACGATTTGTAACAAATTTGATCAAAACAAAAAGTTTACATTAAGTTTTTAGGGGTTGTAACAATTCTAGTCACTAGTTAGTTTTTTTATCCAGAATAGTCATCAATACGAATATACAACAGGTCCATGTCACTATATTTTGCAGTCATTATAAATTAATTACAGATAAAAAATAAAAAAAAGGGCAGCCCGGTGCATGAAGCTCCCGCCCTTACCTTGCTTTTTGCAAGAGACTGTTTCTAGGATTCGAATCCATGACCTTTTGGTCACAAAGCAACAACTTTACCGACCTAATTTCAGAAAAGAAATAAATAATGTAAAATTAAATGTCTTGTTTACTATAATCAATGACCTACATGGCATTTAATTATGAAATAGAACAAAATCAATAAACCACATGTATAAATTAATAACCAATTAATGGCCATAATTATTTGCTATGTTTCTAAAATAATAAATACAATTGGTGTGATAATTGATTTTGACCATATTAATTACACATCTCAAAGGCTATACCCAAGGACTTTTTATATCTTACCTGTCGATTTAGATCTTTCGCCTTATCAGCGTATATTCGAGACTCAGATGTCAACCTGCTTGATAATTGACTCACTTCTGCAAAGCGTCCATAATTTTAAAGAAAATTATTTTCCCATTTGTTAAGAGGAAATTCAGTGATATGAAGTTAGAAAAATCAATTGCACTAGTAATGAACACAGGGTAAGCAACTTTTCACTAGATTCTTTAGAAACCTACACCAAATAATTAAATTTTAAAACTTACGGTCTAACTTTTCACCAACACCAAGAACCTCCTGTACATTGCGAGTCATTATTTGGTGGACTTCATAGAGTTCATCATTCAGCTTAGCAATATTTCGCTGGGTGCGAGTATCCAAATAAAGCTTCTTGGTCTTCTGTATGAAAGTATCTACGGAGAACACCAAGAAAGCAATAAAACAACAGAGTTCAGATAAAATTAGGTTATTGTAAATGATCGTTACTCTTGGAGAAAACTCTACCAAACTTGATAAAAGCATAAGGTCTTGCAGCAGTTTCGATCTGATTCCCATTGACTCTCTCAAACTCATTCTTGAGGTCTTCCAGGTATTGGAAAGCAAGCTTCTTTGGGTAAGACCGATCACACATTGTAAGGTAACAAACACGCCCCTCAATAATGTAGCTGAATGACTGAGTCAAGGAGAAATATAGTAGAATGTGCACAATTAAAAAATATAGTAAAATGGTCATACCTATCTTATAAAAGCTATAATTGAACATTTTATTACCACAAAACTTCAAAAAGAAAGTAGTTACAGTGGTAAAGACTTTTAGGTTTGGTAGAGAAAGAAATTAATTAATCAATTAGGGCTCAACTCGTATGTGCCACACATAGAACCATCAACAACAAGCTTCTTCTCTGGAAACTATATATGGGATCAGACAAATCTTCAACAAAGAGTACTTGCAAAAAAGATGTAATGTATCAGAAATGGATCAATCAAGAGACATATACTCACCTACTAGTAAAGATGGCCTAATAACTAAACTCTTAAAAGTTCTATGACAAGCCTGTGAATGAAGAATAATCATCCTTGCATATTAATGAACTTCTTGACAAGAATTTAAAGACCAAATGTTGGACCATTTGCCAGTCATCAGATATATTGAAAAAAAAAAACCATCCAGAAGATTAGGATACTGGAAGAAGTATGAACCAGTCTCGATTGACATTCTAGAAGCCTCATAATGACCCTTTGACAGGTTCTTAAATAAAAGCTTAGCTTGCTGCTTATAAACATCGGCATCTTTCTGGTCACGACCATCATCCAATCCTTCAGCTAATGGTAGGCCATCAGTAACACGTGCTATCATTGTCAACTTCACCATCTTAACCCTGGATAATGGAAGGCAAAACCTACCAGGTTTAAAAGAAGAACACTTTAAAAATATCACAAGGAGATTCAGAGTTAAGAGGAGCAAAACTCAATAATTTCACTAGCTAATCAATTTCTACAGACAACAATGACTTGGGCTAACCAAATTCATCATGGAACTTCATGGTCATTCAAATCTTCAATCTAATAATAAGGCTACTAACCAGTTTAAGAAGATTCTCACTTGAGTTATAGATCTAAAGTAACCTACATTAATAATGATAAGCATATCCACATGACCAAAACTTCTGGTTTCACTGGCCGTTCAAAACTATCACAAGTCTGGCACAAGAAGCACCTTGCCTACTCATCTTCCTCTTCAAGTGGCACTTCTTCTTCCTTCAAGTAGCAGCAAGTATTTCTTTTGCCACTTCAAGATGTTGTGGTTCTTCCCTTGTTACATAGGCAGCACAATCACCTCTCCTTATTCCTTCAACATGCAAGCAGCGAACAACGTGTCATTTTCTTCCTGCTTTTCAGATGCAAACAATGAACTACATTTTTTTCTTGCTTCTTTGAGACGTGATAGCAGTGTTGTGACAACACCTCAAGACACAGAGAACAATGACTACACAAGAAATTAATTCCTCTTCTTCCTCTGCATTCTCTTCTTCCTATTTTTCCTCCTCTCACTGCTCCTCCTTTGATGGGTATTGACGTTGCACCACCTCAATACACTTGTGGCACCATCTTGTTTAGGCCAGGACTAAAACCCCACATCTAACAAGACTTAAAACTTGCATGGAAAGTTAAAAACCGTATAGTTAGATTTGAAGTTAGATAGAGATAGTTTTGAAAATACAAGGATATTCACTAGAATGATGTACAAAACAATAAAAGACCTTTAATAATGACTAAGTAACTAGCTGATCTGTACTGCAAACATGAGATTTTACCTAAGTAGCACATTTTCGTTTGCATATTACTGAAAGGCATCTTGACGTCAATTTTCAAAACTATAAACTTTTTGGTAAAAAAGTCAACTTTTTAAATTAAAAAGAATGTCAATGTTCTCGGGATCTGTCCTATGGCAAATTCATTGTTAAAAAAAAAAAATCGGCAAATGATTTTCATAATTCATCATAAAGCCGTGTTCATCTTAAATATTTTGCTAAGCTACAAAAATCATGTTCTTCCAATGAGCTCTATGCAAGAAAATCATATATAATATTCAATCAATTAAATCATTTTTTATCACGTTCACTAATCACTAGCGTTTTCTTTGATCTTCTTCCGCCCCTCTCATTTTCAACTTGAACTCTTCTAACAATAGAATAAATGTCGCCGTTAAACAACCCCATACCATCCCTGAGACTAAGTATACAGGATCGTCAGGTTATGACCCAATGACCAGCATGGACAAGGATCAGGAGAGAAAAATTAAATTGTCGTCGTCAAAACAGACTGCTGCTAATCCCACCAGTAACTAGACCAAAACTCTCAAATCCTCTGATATCCGTATGCCTACCGACTTTGACTCACCAAGAGTCGAATGGATCGCACGATTCGTCGAAGCGTAGGACCACATCCAATGCGTCGGACAACAACGCGTGATCTTCCCAGACGGAAGATAGAGGAGATGATTCGAAATTGATTAACAGACAATTGGAGGGGAAAAAAAAGTAGATCTAGATCTGGAAAAAGAGAAGGAACAACAAAGTAAAAGAGAGATTGAGGAGTAAAAAGAAATCACCAGTGAAGGAGCGCACTCTGCAAGGAAGAAGCTCGTTGGCGAGGATGACGAAAAGCCTGCGTCAAGCCGAGTCGGAGTCCAGCGCCGGCAACCGTTCGAGCGCTCGCTTGGTGACGCAGACCACCACCGACTCGAGGATGAAGCAGCGAGAGAAACGCTTCCACGAAAGGGGCATCTCAATAATATGAAGCAAAATGGTGTATATAATAGTAAAAAGAATGAAATTTATTAACATAAATAAATAAGAAATGTAATTTAGTAAGGAAGGTAATTTTCAATGTTTATTTTTAAAAAAAAAATGTATTTAACAAATGATAATATACTTTAAAAAACTTATCACCTTCTATTTTTCTTCACTCATTTGGCAGTATGGTTAAGCCAAACCTTCCTCTGATTCAGATTTCACTCTAGATTGCTGCATTTGGTTGAATATGGAAATTGCTTCCTCATACTCCCCATTCGAGACATACCTAGTAGTTTACGAGTCCAACTCCGTGAGATTCTGATAGAAAGCTGAAATTTTTATAATTGAAAGAGTGATCTTAGGGAATTCTTACGGTAGCGATAAGGTTCACCTAGAAATTAGGGCATTGAAGCTCGGGGCACCCCTAACAGGCATTCCGTCGAACACCCTCCGGGCCAAGCCGACGTCTCCGCACTTCCCGTACATATCAACGAGCGCCGTGGCGACAAAAATGTTGGAGCCACAACCATAGCTGAGCACGTCCTCGTGGATCCTCCGGCCCTCGTCGGCGTCCCGCGCGCCGGCGCAGGCCGGGAGGACGAAGGTGAAGGTGAACTCATTGGGGCAGACGCCGAG
>JBBMJZ010395712.1:0-13975 GCA_037833815.1 Zingiber zerumbet | reverse complement strand
AAAAAAACCAAAGCTGATGATTTATTTAAAAAAAAAAACAACATGATGGGGTGACCCACCGCCTCATAGCATCTTCACTATTATTATTATTATTTTTTAAAATACCATAAAAATCTTCGGACAAACAATTATGACAATAATTTTTCAATGTCTCCATCGTCTATCTCCATAACGAGGGATATTTAAAATTAAGAGATATTTATAAAAAAAATCTCCTCTAAATATTCCTCCTTATGGGTGCCTTAAAAAGATAAAATCTTTATTTATAAGAGTATTCAAAATAGTTAAGAATATTTCTTCTAAGTATTTATGGTCTTCACTTCCACATCACTTTTTAAATATCCTACTATTTAAATATTCTAAATTTCTCACCAATCAAATATTTATGGTATCATCCATCAAATATATCACTCTCAGATATCCCAACTTTATAATTAAATATCTCACTAATTAAATATTTATAGGTCTTACATCTATTTTATTAACTTATATCTAATTATATATTTAAATAAAAATAATATATATTTTTAATATATTTCGTCTATCATTTATCCCTAAATATTTTTTACTTAATATTTATCTATATATTTGGACAATTGTTCAATATAATTTTTTTAATATTAATATTTGATTTAAACGGAAATAATACAATATTGGATGTACCCATTTAAAAAAAACTAAGTTTAAATATTTCATAAATTTAAAATTAAATAATTAAACATTTCATATATAATAAATTAGTCATTTACTTATCACGATGGCATATTTTCCAGATGTATCCAGCCAAATCATGATAAAGCACTTAAATATCACGTAACTCGAATTTCTTCAAATGTATCTAGCAAATTCACTAGTTGAGTCATGATTCGCTATGATAGTATTTTGTTCTTTGCGATCACAAATTGATATTGCATAATCTTCGTCCTCCACAATCATGTTGTGTAAATAATGCACGTATACATGATTTCTTTTTGTATTTATCCATACACCAATGTCGCTCTAAACTTCTTATAATTGCTCAACGAGCTTTGAGTACCCCAAATGTCCGCTCGACATCTTTTTTTACAGCTTCTTGTCTTTCCTTAAATTTTATTCTTTTCGGATCTTGAGGGCATAAAAACTCTTAACAAAAGTGGCTCATTCCGAATATATATCATTTGTTAGATAGTACCATTTTGTATATTGTGTACTGTTCACAATAAAGTTAACTTCCTATGCATTTTATTTCAAGAACTCACTAAAAATAAGTGATTCATTAAGCACATTTATGTCATTGTGAGATCCAACAACTCTAAAAAATGCATATGCCATATTACAGATGCGACCGCCTCAAGCACAATTGTTGAATAACCATGATCACTTTATGTGTATTGTGTCCTCCATGCGACTGGATAATTTTTTCAGGCCTAATGCATGCAATCAAGACTCCCTAACATCCCAGGGAAACTATGCTTTTATTCATGCATTTTAAGCAAACGAGTGATGTCAGTTGCATTGGGTTTTCTTAAGTACTCACCTTCATATATTTGTATCATACATTGACAAAAGTTGGACAAGCATTCAAGAGCAGTTATTTCATCCATTCGCAGGTACTCATCAAATTGGTCGGCGGAACCTCCATAAGATAGTTGAGCAGATAGCCACTGTGCATTTCTGAAGAGGCGACAGACCTTCGCTGCATCTTCCCTCCATTTAAAATATCCACTGGGATATTTTCTAAATCGGTGACTATGCATAAAAATAACTCTTTTCTCATTCGAAATCGTTGTCTAAACATGTCATCGGTATACACTAGCTCAACACCAAAATAATTATTGACAAGTTGAATGTATCTAGCTACACGTTTTATGTTAATTGTCCTTCTTCTTTGTGTACTCATATAATAATCTTGCATGAATTCAGCCACTCTAAATTGATTGCGCACTATCATCATGAATAATGGTTCACTGGGATCTGATATTGTAGGGCTTGTTGTGTCTTCGGGAATATTATGACGAACTCGAGAACTTTATTCATTAGAATTTTACATCGATATTTGGAGACTTGAACAAATCTCTAAAATGATAATAGAAATTTATAGTCATTTCTCTCTAAATTTTTGGTATGTAATAAGTGTGTGATTGATAAAAATAGATAAAAGGAACTATATATATATATATATAGGGGGAAATGAACTTTGTCAACGTTCACGTTGGATTTTGATTTTTTTTTTTCCCCTAGGTTCGGTTTTATTTTTTTTTCTTTCAATTTTAATTTTTTTATCTTTCAAAACGTGGAAACCCATTAATTAAATTAAAATAAATAATACATAAAATATGATAGCCCACCTTTTTCGTGGTTTCCACAATAAGGGAAATCATCATATATATGAATTTGTACCTAGTGATTACTATAATTCTCTCCTCTTATTTAAGAGAGAGGATATTTAGAGAAATATCTCTAAATATCCCCTATTTAGAGATGCTCTAATATTCTAGTTGAAACTAACTATTTGTTAACGTGGTACTTGAGGCGCCTTAGTTCCAACGAAGGTGCCTCAGTTCGACTGAATTATTATCTGCCTTGTCAATGTTTAGCTGACCTAGCTGCATTAGAGGCGCCTTTGTTCATCAGAGATGCCTTGAGCATGCTAATGTGAATTCCTGCTCTTATCAGCATTGCAATATCTCCAAGTTCTTGGAGGCACCTTGTGGTGAACGGAGGCACCTTAAGGATCTTCCATCGTAGCAGTTGCTCTGTTTGGCATCCGATGTGCTTCAAGTCATCTGAAATACTTTGAGTCTTCAAAACACACAATGGAGGCATCTTGGATGATCAACTTCCAAATTGACTATCCACTTCTTCACGTGCTTCAGCGATTCTCAGCCCATCCGAAGTTAAAACTCACCCGAACCCAACTTCGACCTTTTCCTCGAGTAGACTTCCTCCTGACTTCTCATCCCTCAGATGCTCAGTGCGCGTTATTCTCACTCCACCTGTGTATTATTCCCAACTTCTTGTCCCTAGAATACATCGAGTCCGTCGACTCACACCCTGTGACATCAAAATATACATGACCTAATTTAATCCGATTGATCGAAAATTAATTTGGATTACTTACAAAATTTACCCATCAAAATGCAAAAGTGTAAAATAATTCAAGAACCTTAAATTTAAATTTTGATAATATTTAAATAAAATCATTTTTAAACTTTAAAAAACATAAGTCAAGTTTGGATAATTATTTTAATGATTTAATTTATTTTACATTTGACTTAATTATGTGGGAGATCTGCACTGTCCCGCAATATAATACTCAATTAAACGAGACAATGAGTGATTAAAAGAGTGGTTATAAAGTACAATGAAATAATGAGGATTTTGACATACTTGAAGGTGCAAAATGAAATGACTCAACGTAAAAAAAAATGGAAAATATTTTAAAAATGCCCCGAGACCAAAACGAATCTGCCCTACTTGCTGTTCTCACACTCGCAGCAAAAGACCGCAAGGAAGAAAAGGAAAATAAAAGGGCGAAAAAAGGCGGTCTCCTCTTTCTCTCTCTGCGTTCGCTATCTTCATCTCCTCGCTCTCTAAACCCTCCCTCCTCCTCCTCCTCCTCCTCCTCCTCCCTTGGATTCGAAGATGAGCGGCGGAGGCGCTAGGGTTTCGATCCCCTCCGGCGTGCGTCGCACGATCCAGAACATCAAGGAGATCGCCGGCAATCACACCGACGAGGAGATTTACGCAATGCTCAAGGAGTGCTCTATGGATCCCAACGAGACTGCCCAGAAGCTCCTCCTTCAAGGTCGCCCCCTCCCCCTTTCCTCCCCTGCTCCGCTCACTCCCATACCGGGCTTCTCCTTTTCGTGCTGGATGTTATCGTGCGAATCGAGTATTAGCATTCGAAAGATCGATCTCCTTCACCCCAGTGGCGCTTTTGGCGCCGCTGATCGGTTCTATTGGTGGGAGATTTGGGGGTATTGACCGTGATTTTTTTTTCTCTCTCATCGATTTGTTGGGTTGCCCTACGATGCTGGGTCGCTCTTATGATAGCCCAGCCATTGATCTGTACGGGTTTGGAAGAAATATTTGTTTGGGAATGTAGAAGACACTGTTCAGTCATCAAGTAGGCTATGATTGTCGTAATTGTTTCTGTTCTACTTTTTTTTTGTGGCATTCTTAATGAGACAATAATCCATATTGACGTGAATCATGGTTTATATTGTTTGCTTTTCCTGTTCTTAGACACCATCAATGATTGTTTAAGTTGATCGCTTTACCTTTCTAATCTAACGAAAAAATTTCCTCTTCTCTTGCTATAGCATGTATTTATCTAGACTCGCCATGGATAGTTCTGCAATCATTAATTTATTGGAGCAACTAAAGTTCTTTTACGGCGTTGTTTGTTGTCCAAAAGGGTCAGGGTCACACTTTTTTTTTGTGCTTTGCTGTTTTATTAAGTTGCAAGTATTTGGCTTTGTTCCTTGCTTTAAGGAGTGCTATTGTATTCCCCAGTGATTTGTGAAAGGTATATGTTATGTTTCATTTAGAATTCATGGTGTTGAAATATGGTTCACATTTACCCAACACGAGGGAATTAAAAGAGCTGATAATGCAATTATCTCTTCTTGTCTGATATGATAATTTAAGTATGTGTGGATTTGTGCAAAGAAAGAATGGATTTACAATTGCAGTGTCAGTTTTTCTTCTCTGCCTTTGCAAATACCGGCATGGTTATGTCTGTTATGTATTTTATACTAGATTCAATTGTCAGTTTATATTTATGTGCCTCAATTTCTTGTGATTTCTTCTGAAATGCACTTGGGCATACCTTTGTATTAGGTCATAACAAATCATTTTTTCTTTATTTTCAGATACTTTCCATGAGGTCAAAAGGAAGCATGACAAGAGAAAGGAGGTAAATATTGATTGTTTTGTTTGTCATTTATGGCTTAATTCTATGATTTCCTTTATTATTTTCAAACATAATATATGTGTATACGACATATGCAACACATCTGCTCCAAAGCAATTAATATTTAACAAAGATTCAATAACTGGTAAATTCAAGTCGTTGACATTTAGTTAACACAAGATTTTGCATAGGCATGTCATTTCTGTGTTGTCTATATCATAGAGGATAAATTGGATCTATGTTTAATGACATGAACTAGGGAGATGCATTTAATTTTTTTTGCAACTTGTTCTTATTATCTCTTTATTAATTTTTAATCTAACTTGTAATAGTATATCCCATTGGTAGCCAAAATTTTAATTTAAGTCAGGCCTTTCTCATGCCAAATTTATCTAATCTCAATCGCAACTAACTCTAGTTGATTCCTGGTGTTCTTTTAGAGCAAACTAGACTGAGAGCATGGTTTGTCTTATTCTTAGATATTCTTTGAAGTGCATTCCTGTAGTTGCCTTTTGACCTTTATAATTTATCTTATTAGGATTTAGAATTCATAGGATGCAGACACTAAGTAGGATCGATGGCATGCTGTACACTATTGAGTTGAATTATTCATGATTGCTATATTTTACTATTCTCATCAGAATGCCAGTTTGACATTTGTAAATCACCTTATTTGGATTTAGTATTCGTTGGATGCAGAAACTAAATAGGATCAGTGGCATTTTATATTCTGCTTAGTTGAATTATTCATGATTGGTACGTTTTATTATTCTCACCAGAATGCCAGAGAATCCGCTGAGCCTAGGTGGAGGCCTGGTGTGCAGGGACGAGGAGGTAGGGGAGGTCGGGGAAACTACTCCTCACGTTCACTGCCTAATGGTATGTACTTCTTTGTAATGCTGTCGTGCTTTTGCTATGCAGCTAGACTTCTATGATGGCCTTAGGTTTCTCTATTTGGCTCATATCAAGACCTTTGCTACATGTATTCACAAATAAACTTATAGTCATGCACTTGATGTTTTTTTTATGTTTCTCATATTCAAAATCATATACAAGTATGAATGTGAACTTCCCTAAGGTGTTCAATATCTTTACAAATAGATGACTTAACTTACTGGTCCTACCCTTCTTGAAATTCCACTTCCCATTTCCCATCTCGTGCATATACACTAAGGGTACTTCAAAAGCACATATTGGTTACCCTTTTTGGTCAAAGCCTACTTTAGTATATTCTATTGCTAGTTATTGAATATTGTTAATGTATATTTTCTATTGCTAGTTATTGGATATCGACTAAAAAAATTGTCATTCTCCAGATGCTGCTGCTGGAAGAAATGCAACAGCAGCAAAGGAGAGTGGGCTAAATCAAGGCATAGATAAAGCCAATACATCTTCATCCACATCGCCTGACACAGAGAATAAACCTGCAATTCCACTATCAAGGTATGTCGTTTAGAAAAAATTGGCTCTCACTGATACGGCCATAGGATTGTTGGCTCATGATTTTCCAGTACAATTGAGACCATACTTGCCATCTAGATTGTTTATCCCTATTCAATGTTCCAAAGGTCTGAATCACTATCTTGGCAAACTGTGCTTAAAATCATTATGGCTGGTTGGTTCTCTTCCACAGTTGGACACCCTGAACATTTGAACTGGGATAGTAGTAAACTGCGTTATCAGTTTTACATCTTAACTAGGAATTGTGAGGAATATTGGATTCCTTTGCTGTTTCATGAGATTTCAATCCAATTAGACTCTGTTTGACATCTTGATTTTGTATGTCCGTTCAGTTTTTCCAAGTTCCGGATCACATTCAGTTTTCTAAGGTCTGTATTGCAATATGACAATCACACTTGAAATCATTATGGCTAGTTGGTTCTCATCTGCAGGTCAACACCTTGAACATTTGAACTGGAATAGTACTAGATTGCGATATCAGTTAGACATATTAACTAGCAATAGTGAGGAACATTGGATTCCTTTGCTGCTTCATGAGATTTTTGATTTTGTATGCCCATTCAGTTTTTCCATATTTGGGATCACATTCAGTGTTTCTAAGGTCTGCATTGCAATCTGACAACCACACTTGAAATCTCAACATTATGGCTGGTTGGTTCTCATCCATGTCAGTATGTTAACTGGGGTAGTATTAGATTGAAATATCTACGCCATACCATCATCATTTAAAATCTTTTGTGCCTTTCTTTCTTTCTTTCATTGGTTGGCTGTTTGGGTTGGATATGTTGCAAGCAAGGTTTAAAATCTCGACCTGTATCAAGCTTTCGGTCCCAAACAAGAATGATACGATTTCGATATCATATTGTTTCGATACGGTTTTGGTATTTTTAATATATATATATAAAAGGGGCAGCCCGGTGCACAAAGCTTCCGATATGCGGGGTCCCGGGGAAGGATCCATTGTACGCAACCTTACCTTGTTTTTATAAGAGGTTGTTTCCAGGATTCGAATCCATGACCTTTTGGTCACAAAGCAACAACTTTACCGTTGCGCCAAAGCTCCCCTTCTACTTCAACCACTTCCATTTTTGAAAAAAAAACATTTGAACATATATTTGCAAAAAGAATCTTTACTACTATTTTTTTTTTAGATTCCAAAATATGATTGTTTTTTATGGATTAATTATACAGATGAGACCTGTGGATGAAAGGGAAGGTTTTGCAATGGAGGTGGAGACAATTGTTAATTCATCATTACCGTCCACAAAGATTATTGCTTCTGAGATACTCCATAGTAGGCCTCTTTCAAATGTTGCTTATATGAGGACCTTCTGGAGAATACTCATTGGATTTTCTAAGAGCATTAAAGTTGTTATTTTTTCTGCAAAAATTAATATTCTACTACCATTTGGACCACTGTCGATCATTCTCCACTATCTCACCAAAAATCACGTAAGTCAAAATTCAGATATTGTTTGTACCTGTCATTTCCGTTTGTTTTATGATTTTTTTTTCTGTCCCATAAAAATATTGTCAAGCTTAAGTTAAACTAAGAAGTTGTTTTAGTCAACTACTTGGCTGCCATGAAAATAAAACAAATGTCATATGGGAGTTGTTTCTGATTAATGATATTAATCAGTGAATTCTGAGTCTGACCATGGTGATTCAATAAAGTTATATAGAATAGCACTTAATCACCAACTGAAATAACAATTATCAGAACCTAATTGCAAAAAAGCTAATCTTCTCTATTTAAGAAAGGTCAATCATATATCTTATTTTCCACTCCCTGGGATATTATCCTGAAATCATCTCTCTGATTATTCCTTTTCTTCTCATTTCAGGGATTAGTTTTCTTCTTCAGTTTGATAGGTATTATTCCTTTAGCTGAGCGTTTAGGATATGCAACAGAGTAAGTTATTCTGTATTTGCAATATTGTTTTCATCAAATGTACTCAGCATTTCTATTTCACAGGCAGCTTGCTGCTTACACTGGTAATACAGGTGAGCTAGATCTAACTATAACGTATAATTCTGCCATAAAATATCTTTGAGTTTCTTTTTTTTTTAATTTCCTTTTGGGTTAGATGAATATAACATGTTAACTGTTTTTTTTTGCTTTGCAATTGCAGTTGGGGGATTGCTAAATGCCACCTTTGGTAATGCAACCGAAATGATAATAGCTATATATGCACTAAAAAGTGGAATGATCCGTGTTGTGCAGCAATCATTATTGGGCTCTATATTATCAAATATGCTACTAGTTCTGGGTTGTGCTTTTTTTGCTGGTGGAATTGTTCACAACAAAAAAGATCAAATTTTCGACAAGGTAGGTCTTTTGGTTAACAAATGTTTACATTTTGCAAAATTTAGGATGGTTGTATTATGGTAACTGATATTTATGTAGATTTAATCGTCTTAGGCTGCTGCTGTTGTAAACTCGGGGTTATTGTTGATGGCTGTTATGGGTTTAACATTTCCTGCTGTCCTCCACTTCACCCGATCAGAGGTGCACTATGGAAAGTCAGAGGTTGCCCTTTCAAGGTTTAGCAGTGGTGTTATGCTTGTCGCATACGCAAGTTACCTTTTTTTCCAACTCAGGAGTCAGCAAAACAGCTACCATCCGATTGTAGATGTGAGTAACTAGGCAGATATAATTGGAACTTTGATTACATATATGCTCCTCTGCCCAGCTAACTTATTGTTTCATTTATGTCATATGCTTCCACTAATCAATATGTAAGATTAGGAATAGCTGATAATTCTGTCATTAAAGTCCTTGATTTAGTCATAATTTCAGGAGTATTCTGGATCGTTTCCTATGTAAATATAGATTGTAAAAGTTATTCAAAACAAAAAAAATAGGAAAGCCTTGTACTTATTCTAGTTAAGTGGAAATAATTATTTCCTCATATTTTCTATCTTGGTATCCGAGCAAAAAGGAAAAAAAATACAACAATAATAAAATTGTAATAGCCATGTCAGAAGTCACGTCCATAACCACTACAATCCCAGCCACTTTCACGGTAAAATCCTCTGAGACCCTGCAACACCATTCCAACTCTCATTTAGTCCAAATCACCACCATCCGCCTCAATGGTGACAACTTCCTCTGGTGGTCGCAATTCATCTGAATGTATATCCGTGGGTAAGGAAAAAATCGGCTATATCACGGGTGACAAGAAGGTTTCTACTATTAAGGATCCGCTGCATGCCACATGAGACACTAAAAACTCCATGGTTATGACATGGCTTGTCAACTCCATGGAGGAGGCTATAAGTACCAATTACATGTGCTATCCTACTGCAAAAGAGTTGTGGGATAATGTTTGTCAAATGTATTCTGATCCGGGTAACCAATCTAAGGTTTTTGAATTGACTTTAAAGAGGGGGGATATTCGTCAAGGAGATGATTCCATCACCAAATACTTCAATTTGTTGAAAAGGTTGTGGCAGGATCTTGACCTCTCCAGCACATACGAATGGAAATTTGCTGATGACTGCAACCACCACAAGAAAACCATGGAAGACAGCTATATTTATAAATTTCTTGCAGGTCTCAACGTCAAATTTGATGAAGTACGAGGAAGGATTATTGGGAGACCTCCTCTCCCATCCGTTGGTGAACTATTTACCCAAGTCAGATGAGAAGAAAGTCGAAGGAGTGTCATGCTCGGAAAAAGGAGTGAAGTGAGTTAATTGAAAATTTTGCCTTATTTACTAATGCTTACCTACAAGGCTGCAAATTACCAGTGCAAGTTTGATGATAAGTCACGGGTTTGGTGTGATTTCTGCAACAAGTCTCGCCATCCACGTGAGACATGTTGGAAAATTCATGGCAAACCTGGCAACTGGAAAAGCAACAAGCAAAGAGAGAAGAATCGTGGAATTTCTACTACCAATGAAGTTGACTTAGGTCTCTGCAACAGAGAGTAGATTAATCAATTCTTGAGGTTGATAAAATCTAACTTCTTATCTATTATTTCTAGTGTTTCCTTGGCACAAACAGGTAGCAATCCTAAAGCTCTCTCTTGTTTAAACTCCTCTCCATGGATCATAGATTTTTAGAGCCTCAGATCACATGTCTAGTTGCTCTCCCTTGTTTGGGAAATGAGAAAATTAGAATTGACGATGATAGTTTTTCACCTATTGCATGAAAACGACTTATCAAACTGACCGAGAAAATTAATCTCAATTCTGTTCTTCATATTCCTAAATTAGCTTGTAATCTTTTGCCTCTTAGTAAACTATCTAAAGATTCTAATTGTCGTATTATATTTCTTGAATCACATTGTGAAATTCAATACTAGAACTCATGGATGATGATTGGGCATGCTGGGATGATTGAAGGTCTTTACTACTTGGATGAAATATTTATTAGTAATAAAAAAAGCTCAGAGCTTTAACAATATTAGTTCAAACTCGGTTCGAGAAGCACTATAGACTAGTACATCCTAGTTTTCTTTATCTAAAAAACTTATTTTCAGAATTATTTAAAGACATTGATTGTTCTTCTTTACATTGTGAAACTTGTAATTTTACAAAATCTCATCGTTCAACTTATTTACCAAAGATTTACTAGGCCTCCAAACTTTTTTATTTGATTCATAGTGATGTTTAGGGCTCATCTAAAATTACTACTCTTTTTGGAAAAAAATAGTTTGTAACATTTATTGATAATCATATACGTTTATGCTGGATTTATTTGATGAATAAAAAATCTGAAGTGAGTAATTTGTTCAAAAATTTTTACGGTTTGAAAATCAATTTCAAACCAAAATTTGTATTTTACATCCTACAATGGAACATAATATTTTAATGAACACTTTGGTGTTTTTTTTAATGAACATACATTTGTCATCAATTTACTTGCCAGGATACCCCTCAACAAAATGACATTGCAGAACAAAAAATAAATATTTACTTAAAATAGGATGTGCCATAATGTTTTACATGCATGTTCCTAAATATTTATGGGGTAAAGCAATTTTAACAACCTCTTATTTGATAAACAGGATGTCTATTAAAGTGTTAGAATACAAAACATCTCTTGATTGTCTTAAATTTTTTTTCCCTGAAGTAAGATTATTTTATGATTTATTTGTCAAAGTTTTTGGATGTATTTTCTATGTTCATGTTCCATGTCAATTTCGTTCAAAACTTGAACCACGTGCTATAAAATGCATATTCTTGGGTTTTCGTCCAACAAAAAGGGGTATAAATGTTTCGATCCTCAAACAAAAAAAATTTATGTGAACATGGATGTCTCACTTTTAGAAACAAAGCCCTATTTGACCAAAAATTCTCTTCAGGGGCGACAAGTGAAGTAAAAGATAATTTTTGGGATATTTCTATCCGACTTCCTAGTATCATTTTTCCGGATAATCTGGAAAATAGTCACTTACCTCTAATGCTTAATATCAGAGATTCTCGATCAGGGGGAGAAATACTTCAAACTGATCACCATGATTTGAGTCCTGATCTTCAGGTTTATACTAGGAAGGGATTTCATATGAGAAATAAAGACTCAAATATCAAGCTTACACAACACCAGTTTGAAAATCTAAGCTCTGGTTGGCACCAAATTTCAAGTAACCCTATCCCAAGTCTAGCTTTGATTCCTCCCATTGTGTCTAATTGTTCACCTACTATTCCTGATCTATGTTCCTATAACAATTACGAAAGGTGTCCGAAATTGCACTAATCATCCTATTGCAAATTATCTTTCCGATCAAAGACGGTAAAAAAAACCATAAAGTTTTCACTTCTAGGATTTCGCACTTGTATGTTCCAAGGAATAGATAGGAAGCTTTGGATTATTCGAGTTGGAAATTGTCATTGAAGAGATGAATGCTTTAAGGAGAAGTGACACTTGGGAGATAGTTGATCTACCCAAAGGCAAGAAACCAGTTGAGTGTAAAAGGGTGTTTACGATAAAATCTAAAGTTGATGGAAGCATTGAAAGGTACAAGGCTAGACTAGTAGCTAAAGGCTTCACTCGGACTTGTGAGATTGACTTTCAAGAGAATGTACTCCAGTTGCGAAGATAAACTTTATCAGAGTCCTGTTATCTCTTACAGTAAATTTAGATTGACCTCTACATCAACTTGACATTAAAAACACATTTCTCAATGGTGATGTAGAAAGGTGTTCATGAGCCTACCGTCAGGATTTGAGAAGAGACTTGATCGTGGAAAACCGTGCAAATTAAAGAAGGCATTACATGGACTCAAACAGTCACCAAGAGCATGGTTTTAACACTTTGGAAAGGTTGTTATCAGTTATGGCTTCTTGCAGAGTCAAGTAGATCACATAATATTTTATAAACATTCAAAATAGGGTAAAGTCGCTATTTTGATTGTTTATGTTGATGACATTATCTTAATTGGCGATGATGAAACAAAATTAGCAGTCCTAAAGAAGAGACTCACGAAAAAGTTTCAAATTAAGGATCTAGGAGTCCTCAAGTATTTTCTCGGAATGAAATTTGCAAGATCCAAGGAAGGTATATTTGTTTATCAAAGAAAACATATTCTTGATCTCCTTGGAGAAATAGGTTTGCTTGTGTGTAAAATGGTTGAGACTTCGATTGAGCTTAACTTGAAGTTACAAGTTCCTAAGGCTGAAAAAGTGAAGGACAAGGAACTATATTAGAGACTCATAGGGAAATTGAATTACTTGTCTCATACGTGGCTTAATATCGCTTTCGCAGTTAACACTTAGCACGGTAAGTCAGTTCATGCACTCACAACAAGAAGAATATTTCGAAGTCGTCTATAGGAAATTGAGATATTTGAAAGAAACTCCAGGGAGATGTTTATTATTCAAGAAATATGGACATCTTCAAGTCGAAGTCTACACATGCAAACTGGGTAACATGGACATCTTCAAGTCGAAGCCTACACAGATGCAAATTGGACAGACAGGAGATCAACATTAGGCTATTGTTCCTTTGTTGGTGGGAACCTAGTTACATGGCGAAGTAAAAAAACAAAATGTGATACCCAGAAGTAGTGCTGAAGCAGAATTCAGAGTTGTTGCCCATGGAATTTGTGAGTTGATGTAGATCAATGAAGGTTTATTGTGACAACAAAGTTGTTATTTCCATAGCTAGACAGAAAATATGAGGAAAATAATTATTTTCACTTACCTAGCATTGGTACAAGACTCTCCTTTTATAAAGAGAATTTACAAAAGAAAAGGAAACTAAATAAAGCAAATATTTGGCGGATTATATTTTCCTATTTTTCTGATTTGTATATCTTTTACTATCTATATTTACATAAGAAACGATCCTAGAATATTCCTGAAATTGTGACTAAATCAAGGACTTTAATGACAAAATTTTCAACCCTCTCCCTCAAGCTGGTTTGAAGATATCTTCCATAGCTAGCTTGCTAGTCAGCTTATCGAATTGTTTGTAGTGTATTCCCTTCGTTAATACATCAGCTATTTGTTTATCTGTTAGAAGATACGTCATGCATATTAACAGAAAATATAAGGAAAATAATTATGTCCACTTAACTAGAATAGGTGCACAACTGTCTTTTTATAGAGAGAATTTACAATAGAAAAGGAAACTAATGAAAAGGAAAATAAATAAAGCTAATATTTGAC
>JBBMJZ010395704.1:269-13976 GCA_037833815.1 Zingiber zerumbet | reverse complement strand
GTATTCTTGTCAACACATCAGAATACAACTTTTCTACTCTCGTCAAACATCGTCAAACATCAAAATACAACTCGAGTTAGGTCACCCTTGACCAACTCGAGTCAGGTCAACCAGGTCAACCTTGACCTAGGTTGCACCAACATTAAGTACAAAAAATAGAAAGAAATAAACAATAAAAGCAAGTGTTTTGTTTTCGAGTTTTCTGTTGAAATGAAAAGGACCAGAGCTCTATTATAGTCTACTAGTTAAAAATGTCCATTGGTTGATGTGACATCTCTAGGCACTTGGAGTGGGTCCGGGTGCCCTTCAAATGGTGCATTCTATCTTCTTCACAATGGCTCTTCAACGGCTTCAGGAAAAAAATTATCCTCGTCTGGGCGCTTGGACTAGTCGAGGCTCATGGAGTGTTGCTGATGTGGACTCCAACAATTATTCGTAGCAACGCCTTGAAGAGGAGGTTCTTGTTTAATACCAGGCTAGTTCGAGCGTCCGAACTTGGTCTGGGTGCCTAAACCTAGTATGGGTGCCCGAACCTGGTCTGGGCGCTCGAGCTTGGTTCGGGCACTAAGACTTGGTTTAGGCGACAGGACAAAGTCAACATAGAGTTGACTTCTTTTGACTACTGCTCCGGTCGCTTGGGTGATTCTCCGGTCATCCATAGTTGAGCTCACCCAAACCCAACTCCGGTCTTTTTTCCTCGAGCAATCTTCTGCTCCGGCCTCTCGTTCCTCAGAAGCGTTACGCATGTCCTTCTTGTTCCACTAGTGTACTCTTCCGTAGCTTTTCGTCCCTTGGATGCACCGATCCTGTCGACTCATTTACCGTATTATCCTTCTCGTCTATTGCATCTTTCGCTTGACTTCTTGTGTTCCTATATCTCTGCATATTTAGACACAAGACATAAAAAAACACAGAGTTTAACTTAATCTGGTTGATCACATCAAAACTCACCGAGGATACTTACAGTACCAACTACGACATCCTGTGTGAGCTAACCATGATGATAATATTAGACTAAAAGGTGATATCACTTATCCTAAGTGGCATAGTATCGTCGACCTTATGATAAAATACAGACATATCACAGGGTATTTTGCTCTAACACAGCGGTCTTTGCATGAGGGAGGTTAGACGCCCAATGAGCTATTTTACACAGCCCGCCCTTGGGTTATATAAAAGGAGATAAATCATAGTGTCAGCTTATAACCGACCGTTAAGTTGATTAAGAGGTGGGAAGGATTTTTTCTTCGAGGGCATACTCTCGTCGGGAATTAATCCATTGCTCAACTAGGATGGATTTTTTTAGTTGACATTAAATATCTAAGCCTTTGGCTCGACTAATCTTAAAGTCAGTTCAGCTCTACGAAAATTTTTTATCGATCATTTGAATAAATTATATATATATATATTACATCCTAACCGTCCACGTTTTCGAGTCTATCTAGAAGGAAGAAAATTCTCCATAATAGATAGTAGCGAATTTCGAATTTGAGATGCTTAATTCTCCCTAATAGATCGCAGGAGTTTATAATATTAGTCATGCTTAGGAAGGAAGTGGAGGGGAGGTGCACATATTATTTGTTTACTCCTATTAATGGTCAAGAATGGACTACATTCCTTTCAGTTTTTTCTATTTTTGTTTCTATTTGATTTGAAATAAAAAAAAAATTGGATCATTTATTTATTCATTAAGTGGTAATAATTAAATAATATAAAAGAGATATATTTTAAAAATTGGGGAAGGATGAAGAGTTTAAAAGTTAATTTAACCATAATAATGTGGACTTTTCTTTAAAAAAAAATTAAGTTATATTTCTTAATTTAATCTATCTAATCAGTTTATATATATATATATTAAAACCAGTGATATGCGTTAGTAATGAAAAAGAGGGTGCTGTGGTAAATTGCTCAAATCCTAATTTTGATTAGGGTTTCCGGATGGGTTCCATTCCCACTCTATAAAAGCTCTAGCTTTTGTCATTTCTCATCCTCCTCTTTCACGGCGTCGGCGGGCGACAGAAAGTAAGCGAGTTCAGAGATGGAGCTGACCTTCATCATGATCAAGCCCGACGGCGTCCAACGCGGCTTGGTATGTTAATTTCACCCTTCCCTTTGCGTTATCTTTTTTTTTTTCGCTTGATTTTCCCATTTCTCCATTGTTTTTATCGTGTATTTTTTTTTCCCGGGCATGTGTTATTGGATTCGCCAAGGCCCAATTTTTAATCGATTTTTGTTTGATCTCCGTTTGTCCATCAGATTGGAGAAATCATTAGCAGGTTTGAGAAAAAGGGATTCTACTTGAAAGGTAAAAGAAAGTAAAAAATATATATATATATTAACTACGATCCTTTATATTTATATCGTAGAGAAGAAAGTTGAAATTTTTATGGGTAATTCTGTGGCTTAATCAGGGTTGAAGCAGGTGAGCGTGGAACGCTCCTTTGCGGAGAAGCACTACGCTGACCTCTCTGCTAAGCCCTTCTTTGGTTCCCTGGTGGAGTACATCATCTCTGGTCCAGTGGTAGCCATGGTGTGGGAGGGAAAGAATGTTGTGGTTACTGGACGCAAGATCATTGGGGCAACCAACCCAGCTGAATCTGCCCCCGGAACCATCCGTGGAGACTATGCAATTGACATCGGCAGGTGATGTTTTCTTTCCCAACTGTCTTCTTTTTTTCTTCTTCTTCTCGATATGAATCCTGACAGAGGTTTGTTACGTAATAACGATACGTCACTACAACTATCATCTCTGTAAATATAATCAATCTAAGGAATCACGCACTTGACCTAAGATACATATGATTAATTGATATGATAATTTGAGTATGAAAGTACAAATCAAATGTTAAACTTGGTGGTTCAACTGTGAAGTTATTCTTACGAAAAGATTCGAATGTGCATGTAACCTTTTGCATCACTTTTCTGGCAACTCCAAATGAACTTTCTAAAAGGCCTAAACAAGGTGGCTAATGATTGATGCTACTAGTTTTAGTGTTTTTTTTTTAAAGTTAAGTTGGCCTTAAGAGAATTATTGTGCAGAATCCGAACGTCTTGTTCTTGTAGAGGGTCATGATTTCAATTCTATGTGCAGGAATGTGATTCATGGAAGTGACTCTGTCGAGAGTGCGAGGAAAGAGATTGCTCTGTGGTTCCCCGAAGGCATCTCTGAGTGGCAGAGCAACCTCCACCCCTGGATTTACGAGTAAGAGAATAGGGATGGAAGGACTTCCTACCTTGTAAGATTCAAGGGCATGACCTGCTTCAGCTTTTCCTAAGAACCCTAGTGTCTTGGTCATTTGAGATTTCATGTTGTGCTTTATGGCTGTAGTTGTGGATCTCCACGAACTGCATTATCATATTCAGTGCTATTTAATGTTTGGTGAATCTTTGATAGTTACTGGTTTGGTTAAATCAGGCTCTTTAAAGTCCAACCGAGAAAGCTAGGAAACGGTTTTCTAGTTTTATTTTAAATTAACTGCAATGGATTGCCAATATCGTGCTTATCAAATTAATTTACATTTTGCATGATAAATAATGCGGATTATAATTTTGTTTTGGCAGAGATTATTATTTATTGAAATGTCAAATGGATCATGTGTTATCATTTGAGTTAAACTGCATGTACCTCGAACATAATCTGGAATGTTATAGTACAGTCTTAATCAAAATCAAGAAACATGATACACATTCTAAGAACGGAGTAAAATCACAATGTATACAAATGAATGATCCTCTAGGGTTCCTTCTTTCCCACGGGTATTGATCAAACACAAGCCACTGAATTGAACAGGAGAAAAGCGAAACTAATGAAATTTCAACGCACCTTCTTAGTGCAGCAAACGGCGGACAAAGACATGGTTAATGTCACAGAAAAGTGAGGTGGTAGTGGATATAAGCAAAACTTGGTTAAGCTCTCAAGGTCTGCTAACAGTTCATGAAGTTGGTGATGCAGTGAATAGAAGGTTTAGGATGAACCCAAATGTTATACCGACGAGGCCGGCAAATGCAGCAAACGTCATGGAAAAACCAGCATCGGTTTTGCGACTTCGGCGCTTGTTCAACATTTCCTGAAAAAAAAAAAGTTACAAACAACATTTCCTGAAAATATCAATTACATAAAATGTTGGCAAACAAATACAAAAATATTATGAATCAAAGAGAGAAACCTATAGGAGCCATCAGGAATCAAATTTCTGACGGACATACTAAAAGAAAAGGCAAGACTGAACATAAGGGGGAAGCTTATTGGGGAGTTAAAATCTTCTCATTCATGTCTGTTAACATATAGTATGTGATATACAATCAAATAATTATGTTATAAATCTATATTTAATTAAGTGAAAAATAGCAGAAATTACTTTTTATTCGGGGATAATTTGAGTTTAATGGTTCCTGTTGAAGCTAAATTAATTTATTTCGGTGGATTAGTTGTGGTTTATAAGTTGAATCAGTTTGATTGGGTTAGCGCTGAACCTGAACTCATTTAAATTGGGGTTCTACAAGCAGAAATTTGGGTGCGCTGAACCTGAACTCATTTAAATTGGGGTTCTACAAGCAGAAATTTGGGTGTTTTGAGATTTAATTCCAGCAGCAAACTCCTTTTCAATTTTGAATTAATCTTTGCCTAGAATCATCTATGCACCTTCTTCAATTGGAGAGAGATATCTAGGGGAAGTGTTTCTGATTCTTTGATTCTGTTTTACACAGGCCTAGCTTGGTGGGGCGTGTCAAATTAAATGTACAAGTTCCTAACAAGTTTACATCTACTTTCACAAATTCTGAAATCATTTAGAAGCTATGGATGAGTAGCCGTATGGGATGTGCTTAACAGAAAGGAAATAAAAAATATTTTGGTAAAAGGTGAAGTGATAAAAATGAAAGGATATGACGAACCAATTCCCTTTTGAACTGATGATTTTGATGAACAATAAAATCACGTTCTTCCTTCAACTGTTGCAGTGCCTGCATTTGAGCATTCAATAGTATATCGATTAGATGAAAATTGAATAAAAGAGACTTCCACAACATTGTGCTATAAATACCCACTTAGATGCCACATGATCTCCCTTTCATTTAATCCTAGCTGATAAGCCAGCTGGATCAACATCTAGACAGGGAGCCTTCACACAATTCCCATGTGAGGTACCCATTCAATTTAGTTTTCTCTAGACAAATATACAAGGACATGTTGATCCAAAAATATTCCAAGAAAAAAATTCATGTGCTATTCCAAGATCAACATAGACGTCTCATTCTCAATTTTCATTTATATATTCATGGAATTCAAGAACGTGCAAATAAGGTGACTATATAAGATTTAGTCTCATTAGACGGAATCAAGAATACTAGATGAGAAACTTGAATTTGTCGATAATTATTGAAGTAGCAAGCCATAAGGACAAGGAACATTGACAAATGTAGCTCACCTCATCAGCACTTGAATTTTTCAACACCTGAGGCATAAGGAAATGAATCATATAACATAAGCAATAAAAGAAAGTACAAGAAAACATTTGAAAACAAACATGGGGACTGGTGCGTTTTACATTAGATGCTCTGCTCTTATAAGAAGTAAGACCAGACTCTTCTTCCAAATTTTCATATCCGTTCTGCGAGGGCGGGCTATAAACAACCCTAAGTTTGAGTTCCTCTATCACCTTTTCACCATCTTTATTGAACTGCATAGATTGAAACTAGATCATATACTCCAAGAACACAACACATTCTTAATGTTAGATTATATACTCACTGTGTCTTTAGGGATTTCATCGATATCGTTAGTTGGGGGAACCTTAGCACTCTGAATGAGGAATTTATCCTTGCATTGCATATCCGGAGGGAGCTCCTTCTGAGCTTGGAGGGTGACTTCAAAAGTAAACATAAATGAGTAAACTTGCCTAATACATTCAATCAAAATGGCAATCGCACAGATACCTGTCACGGTACATGAGTCCCAAGGTTGTACCACGCTTGCATTAGGCCGAACAAAATACTTCTTAGGAGACGTCGTTTTCACCTATTCATCGAGCCAAAGAATCAGATCCGATTGTCACAGAGCTCAATGTGAGACAAAATCGAAACCCTTTCCTCCCACATCGAAGATACAGCACCCGAAAAGCTTAAATGGGAAAACTCAGTCAACTGTTTTGAATACCTTGAAGGCGACATGGTGCTCCGTGTTGTTGACGACCTTGATATTGCAGGGCGATGGCTTCTCCAACTCAACTATTCATCACGAAATCTGGTATTTAGGGAAACAGAAAGGTGAGGAAAACAAAGCAGAAACTGTTAGATTACCTTCGAAGTTGAGCTCTTCCGGGTAAACGGAGATCATTTGGCCGCCGCCGCGCATCGGTGGATTGGAGGTGTAGTAGAAGAAGAGAGGTGAAATCTCAGTAGGAGGCGGAGGTGGAGATGTAAAGGAAGTCGAAGAAGGCGAGGAATCTCGGTAAGAGACGAGATTAGCAGGAGCACGGAAGCCGAAGCCTTGGGCGATCGATTTGGAAGGAGGAATGGAATGGCTTGGAGCCCAGTTCAGGGCGACGACGACGGAGTGACATTGGTTTTAATATAAGGCACGTTTTTATCGGGCCACTTTTTTTTTATCGTAATTTTAAAAATTAAAATGTCCTCGGATATATTTTTTTTGAAAAAAATAATTTTATTACCTAAGAATTGATAATTAATGCAATTAATTTATTTAGCAGAATAGTAATTTAATTATATCACAACACCTTGTTTTTGTCAGCGTAATAATGGTCATAACGATTACAGAATAATAATATAATTATGTCACACCATTTTTTTTAGTGCTAATGATTAAGGGCGAAAATGAAAACAAATGTTACAAATCAAGGACACATTAAAAAAAACAAAATAAAAAACATGCCCCTCAAATAATTTTATCCGAAAATACACACCTAATACTATCTTAACAACTATCCAATAATTTTTTTATAATATATAAAATCCCCCGATAGAATTGAGTTAGTTAATACGGAATAGAGTTACTATCATAGAATAAGAATTCGAATCTCGGTAAGGTTGAGAAAAAAAAAAATCTTTCCTATACTGGTTAACTATAACTTCCTGATTTATCTTTTCACAGATATTATAAGGTCGACTATATATGACTGCTGGAGTGGTGGATTCCATCTTTGCTACCATACAATATGTAAAAATAGTCCCTAGGACATAGCCAAGTTGATTATCACATGAAAGATTTACATAATTGAGAAAAAGTCAAATTCCAACAAAAATCAAGAAATTACTCTTTCATGTGATGTGATGGTTAATTTTAATTTTTTTAATTTACTCTCTTCCAATTATATGAGACCATTAGGGTGATAGATTTCAACTTTTATAGAATACAATATGTAAAAACTGCTTGTTAGCTGCTACAATATATTTAAGGAGAATTTAAAATTTACATTGGGTAGAAATGACATGCTACAATATGTTTAGGATGACCCCCATGAGTTAACAGAGTTGATACCTACCTGAGTGATTGCTTCAATAGACCTTAAGATTAATTTCCAATGGATGTAAAATACTTTGTTCGGTGCTTGCCCTCCCCATACAAATGGTCGTTCCGTTATGACAAACGCCTCCCATGATTTACTGATTCCAAAAAATATGTTACATTATGACAAACGCCTCCCATGATTTACTGATTCCAAAAAATATGTTACATTATGACAAACGCCTCCCATGATTTACCCATTCCAAAAAATATATGACCACCTTAGAGGGTTCACTAAGATGATAATTTTACCTTTCACACCAATACAATATATTTATGATAAATTTAAAATTTAAGATATCTAAATATTATTATATCAAAATACTATTTACCAATTGAATCAAAATTATTTAAACTTATAAAAATCACTTTAAAACTAAGCAATTTTGAATTTGTTATAATCCTAAATTCTAAATTCCCTTTAAACAAGTTGTCATAATTATTAATTCGTGATATAAATCCTAAACTCACGCTAAAAAAACTAATATTTTCAAGATAAAATTACTGATGGGCCCGTTTGCCTTTGAATTTTGCCATAATTTAAAAGCCGAAGTGTTACTTTAAAGGCAAGAAGAAACTAACTGAAATCCATTAAACAAATATTAAATTCTAATAAAATTATTTTGAAGGTATAAATCTAACAAAATATCATTAACATAAAAGCATCTCCGACGGTGGATACAGGGCCACATAAATAATTTTATTATTTTTTTTTAAAAAAAACGTAGTGCTCCCAATTTTTATTTGCCATGTAACCACAAGGAGCTCGTTGGGAGCTGAAGGAGTGGATGCCCCACGTGCAATACTAACTTTTGGAATTGTAAATTTAAAAGATAAGCATGCATTTGCCCCCTTTAAATATTTATACATCAATATATAAACCTAAAAAAGTTTTGATATTATACATTCTTACAAATGTTGCTATGTTTCCAGAAATACCAATAATGACATGAACTGAGCTAGAAAATATGAGTTCATCACAACAATGTCTCATCAAGCCCAAGTTTCTCACATCATCCATCTGTGCCAAAAAGCCTACCTGCAATCCAGTGATGCAGCAGCATCTAACGTCACAAAAACTCTAGTTCCAAATCAGAATAAACAAATAAATAAATAATATAATATAAATGTAATTTTTGTCTGGGATTAATACTGTTTACCTGGTCCAGAGGCAGATATGAGAATTTGCTGAGTGATGGCAATACAATTTTGCAGGCAATTAGTCACTTGAAGGTTGAGAGCCGAGGTAGCTTGTCCCTCAAGTAGTACAGCCTCGCCCTGCGTACCTTCCTATGGCTTACAACTTTGATCTCCTTAATGCTAGGTGAGTACCTGCAACATGAGCAACAATTAATTCCACTCGTCTGAGTTGCTTCCAAGATATAATTTGAAGAATTCCAAACAAAACACTATTCAGTTTCCTTGATGACCAAGCTAAAGATTATATTGGAGTTATAAGAATAGGCTAGCTAGATTTTTCTAGGGCTCGACCCAAAGAGCAATAAAAGATCCAAGTAACCAATCCCTGACAGTTGGAGGATTGTATGGTTACTTGTTGGAGTACAAATATAATGAAAGTGCGCAAGAGAAATCACAATTCATTAGCATAAATTAAAAGGAGCAAAGGGTGGTTGAGTAAGATTAAACTCTGAGATACGCGAGGACCTTAATACTTCGGGTGAGCCAATGACAAAGAAACAACTCGAGCATACACATTAATATCTTATTTATCAGAACTATATGGGATTGGCTAATGGCAAAGAAACAACAATTTTAAAGTATGATATAACAAGTAACTGAAGGGCGGAGCTTTTCTTGAAAAGAAAAATTCAGCACTTCAGTTTAACATCTTAAGATATTTTAAGCAGCAAATCAAAATGATCAGAGAAGCATTTCTTCATACTACGTGATCAAATGCTACTACTTCCTATTAATCTCACAAACAAAATAATTGGAACTGTTTGTTACCCATAAGTTTTTTTGAGAGAGAATCTATGTCAACTATGTTGTGTATGAGATGGTGTTGCTCATGGTGTATTTCTCTCTCATATTTATATATTTGGATTTATCCTGTAAAGCAAGTTTATTCAGAACCGTGTTAAGTTGCTAAAGTCGTTGATTCTACAACTATAGAATAAAATTCTGTCAGGCGGCCTGGTGGTGGTCGTGACTCCACAACCTAAACAAGTGAGCTTCGGATCATGAGTGTGTATAGTTTGAGAGAACGGGCTCTACCAAACAATGGTAATCTCCAACCTAATCAACCAGTGTCAGAGGCACATGAATAAAAGTTACATCTCATTTAACTTGACCAATTCTAAAAAATCACTTGTAATGCATGTATTTGCCACGATAGTTTTTATTAAATTAATCATGGTGTCCATGGTTACAAGAACTATAGAAAAAATTAAAACTTCTATTGTGGGAATCATTTTGAAATAAAAAAAGACGACAAAGTGACAAAGTGAAATATATTGCCGTATTTCCTTAAATTAAATATATTCTTCAACTGAAGAGGATAACAAGTCAAATTACCTTATGCTTTACTCCTAAACATTAATGTTTATATGGACCAAAGAAGGTAAAAGGAAAAAGGAAAGAATTAAAATTATCCATTTCTCTTGTTTACTTTTTTTTTTCGGTAATCAAGTATTTAGCTCTTCAAACCAGCTCATCCTGGAAATGAACGGCCTAACCCCACAAAAGTTTTCCATCAGCCACTAGGGTAAATCAGGAAGCGTTCACGGATGTCTATCCAAGCGGCTCCTTAGAGTTGTCATCACACTAGAAGAAAATTCCAGCAGTGCGCCACCATTGAGATTTGACTCTTCGATGCTGGGTTAACTACTTGAAAGGCCTAACTGTTGCACCATTACACCAAGGACCATATATCTTTTTACTTGAAAGGAAGTAGAGAGGATTATTAAAGTGATTATCTGATCACTTATCTAAAGTGTTCAAGCTTTTAGGAAACGGGGCAATCCTTATATCTGTGTACCTAATAGAGGCATTAATATGATTCAATTCCTATATTTATTAAACACAAACAGAATGCCATTCTTTCATCCAAGTAAAAAAGATGAATGGAAAACAGAGGAAGTCAAACTATTATATTCTTTTCTCACCTTCAATGAATTAATTCCTCGCTTCCTTCCCTCCAAGTAAACATAACATATTGCAACATGAATGCACAAATGAGAGGACGGTAAATGAGCCAAGCTGAGGGCTGTAAATGAACCAAATGTTCGTGAACAAGCTTGGTGTTCAGCTTAGTAAGAGTTTGTTTATGTTCGTTCAATATACACAATATTAACTAAACAAACAAGCTCAAACAACTCGTTAAACTAAACAAACAAGCTTGAACACATGTATGTTTAACTCATTAACATTCGTGAACAACATTCATGAACAATGTTCACAAACCATATTCATTAATAAAACTCTTTTCAATATGCTAAATAAATAATAAAATAAAATAAATAAATAAGTTTAAATTATCAAGTTCAATAACCAATCAAACAACTAAAAGTTTCAAACAAACTTGAATTGAGAGTTCGATAACATCTAAACGAACCAAGCTCGAACTAAGATTGAATTGAGAGCTCGATAATATCTAAACGAACCAAGCTCAAGCCAAGCTTCAAACAAGCACAAACTCGTAAAAAATAAACAAAGTCAAGCTTGAACAATCATTTCAAAAGTTTGGTTCATTTTAAGCTTGGCTCGACTCGGCTACCTTATCATACAAGCTTGAACACCCCAAAGCTCGGCTCGTTTACAACCCTAGCCAAGCTGAGCCAAGTTTTGAGGTGTTAAAGCTTATTTGATAAGATAACCGAGCCAAGCCAAGTTAAGCCGAGCCTAAATGAACCAAGCCGAAATGATTGTTCAAGCCTGATTTAGTTTCTTTTTTATAAGCTTGAGTTTGGTTCAAGCTTGGTTTGAGCTTGATTTGTTTAGATGTTATCAAGCTCTCAATTCAAACTTGTTTGATTGTTTGAAACCTTTACATTTTAAATTTATAAAGTTAGTTATTGAGCTTGATAATACAAACTTATTATTCATTTTGAAAGTTTTTTTCTTTATTTACCATGTTGACAAGAGTTTTATTGATGAACATGATTCAAAAATATTGTTCATGACATTAATGAGCTCAACACATATGTGTTCAAGCTTGTTCGTTTAGTTTAACGAGATATTCAAGCGTGCTCATTTAATTAATTTAGTATGTATTGAATGAACATAAACAAGCTCTTTCCAAACAGAACACCAAGTTTGTTCACAGACATTCAATTCATTTACAGCCCTAAAAGAAAGTGCGAGGCAAAAGCAGAGCACTTACACTGGAAAGACAATCTCAACTCCAACACCGGCAATAATCCTCCTGATGCGAATGGTAGTATGAACACCAGCATTTTGCTTGGAAATAACTATTCCCTTGTAGATGGATAAGCGACGTCGATTCTCTGGAACTTCCTGCAGATGTCATCCGCCCACTGAAACTCAATCCCAAACTTGAAATAGAGTTGCTAAATAACAAAGAATCAACTATACCAGTTTAATCTCTACTACGTCCCCAGTCCTGATATCCGGCACAGGCCTCTCCAACACTGAAGCCTCGATTGCTCTCTTGCTCAGAATCTACCGTCTCAAAGAAAAGAAATCCGAACTCAATCAGGATAATAACAGAAGAGAAAGGGGCCAAATTAAGAACTTTACCCCCATTATGTCACCAAGCTTGACCCTAGGTTTCCTGGACAACTTCTCATCGGCTTCCACCACCTCGGAAACTTCCTCCTCGTCCACATCATCCGTATCGATGTCAGCCAACGCCTCTTCTTCCTCCGAGCTAGCGGCCCTAACGACGACCGCCGCCATTCCCCTGCTCCGGTGGATCGCAACGGATCTATAGGTCCAACGCGGAGCCACCAAGAACGAGGGGAGGGATGAGGAAGATAAGGACAAGCATGGCATCGCAGAGCGAAGAGCGGGCGTGGGTAGCGAGGAGAGAGGGCGGAGGAGCGCGGCGGAGGCCATGGAAAAGGAGAGAGAACCTTATCGCGAGGACTGAGACAGAGAGAGCGCCATAAAAGATCAAAGCTTCGTTGCGGGCCTACACGGGCCAGATCTTAATGGGCCGTCAATTAAACGCCTGCACTCATTGAATTAATAAATCACGGCGCGTCCCTACTGATGCGCAGTCGGCTGGAGAATGGTATCGTTGTTATAATGGGCAAGAAATCAATTCATAACGGCGTATATCTTCAAGGAAAAAAGCTCTCACATCTTTAATTAATTGGGTAATCGGTTATAAATTCAGTCCATTATTTATCTCATTTTATATAATTTAAGAACGGATTACGACGAACATCTAACAGGAACATAATTATTTTTTACTATAATAAATCGTAGCGTTACCCTAAGATTATGGTATAATGAAAGAGTGTTAAATTGTCACTCAGGTATCCATAGTTCGAACCTCAGTTACAACACATTCCTTCAAATAGAGTGCGCAACCACTGGATCGCTCACTTTGAGCGCTTCCCGATTTATCTTAGCGACTGGTGGAAACTTTCGTAGGACTGGACCGATCACCCCAAATTTAGTGTTACTTGGGTCATCATTTTTTTAAATAAATCACAACGCTAATTTTATTTTAGCAATAATTGTAGCATTATTGCTATAATAAATTAGCGTCATGATTTATTTCCCTTCACATAATCTAAAGATAGACTATAAGGGGCGCCTAGAGTGAACATAATAACCTTTTTGCTATAATGAATTAACACCCCACGAGCTGACGAAGTTATTAAAAAAAACTTGGCACCTCCACAGATTGATGTAGTTTGTTCATGCAAGGATGTTATTGTCAATATGTTTGAGATTGATTTTCAGCATATGCGAAATGTCTCATTGGTTGTCTCAACCCCTTCTTGCATGCGAAGCCCCCCAAGATTTATCTTCCCTTCATATAGTGGGGTGCCATCCTAGAAGGGCCGCTAAGATCTTTTTGGTATCAATAACTTGACATTATGGTTGTGGAGCCGGTGTTACTAGGCCATTTGGGATAAGTGATATCATATTTTGCTCTAATAACTTGACATTCTGGCCCCTACAAAAAAAAAAAGTAGATCCGCTACCTTAGCGGTCCCCCTAGTGCCGGCCCCACGGATATGGAGGGAGGT
>JBBMJZ010395679.1:0-30375 GCA_037833815.1 Zingiber zerumbet | reverse complement strand
CTTAAGTATTGCAACGGGTAAAAATGTTTCATCATAGTCAATTCCTTGACGTTGATTGAAACCTTTTGCCACAAGCCTAGCTTTATAGGTACTTATGTTTCCATCTATATCAATCTTTTTCTTGAAGATTCATTTGCACCCTATGAGTTTTACTGATTGTTTTTTCCTATCATGCACATTCCAATAGCCAGCTAATTTGCATGGTTACCATCCACACCTCCCCTCAAACACCAGTGTCATGTTTTATCTACGCAGTCTCAGGGATCATCATGCCACATTCAGAGTATGGAGCATTAACAATATCTTTAAAATTAAGAGTTCAATAGATGACAGCTATTCAACCTTAAAAAAAAACAAAAAAGTCTTAAATGACCAGAGGTTTGAGATCATAATGTCATCATCCAATTCCAAATGTTTGATTTTACTTCAGCGAACAATAAAGGTATGTGGTTTGAATCTTGTAAAGGCCCTTGGAAATATAAAGATCTAGGGATGATGAAAGTAATCATTAAATTCTCTAAAAATGATAGCAATTCTGCCCACACTGCCAACTCAACCCTACCTGAGGGCTATTAAATTCTCTAAAAAGAATCAATCCTCAGTGCATATCAGATTGCATTATTTACTCCGAAGTCCAACACTTCCATCATAATGACTTTCACCAACCAACATAAAACATCACGAGCAGCCCGGGCTACATAATGTAATTGTTTCTCTTTCCTCAAATAGAAACTGCAGATCTATTATCCAAAGTTATTGAGCATGCAGCAGTTGTAGATGCCAGCCAAGATTAAACCTTTCAGGAACCAAGTAACTGGCATATATAACCACTTGTTCCTTAATTTTTTTATTTGTATAAGTGCTATACTGCTGAGGTGGAATTGTTCCATTTTTTAAAAACATTTTTACTGTGGTCCAAAAGGTGGAATTTTGAACCTGGTTTCGTATCAATGCTAAAATGCACAGCATAAAAAAAATGTCATCTTGCTGCCAAGCGAATTAGAGAACTATATAAAAACCGCGAGTTGGAGAAACTATACGTGGAACAAATACTCACAGATTAAGGACACAGCTCGTAACCTGGCGACCCTTGTCGAGGCATTTCGCCGGGTTAGGGTCCTTCTTCTTACACTTGAGGAAAGCCAAGTTCTCGACCTGGCACCGCGCAGAGATGTGCTTTGAGGCAGCCGTGAGCACAGCCGACGTGGGGATCGGCTCCCCAGACAAATCGAAGATGCTCGACATGACGCCGATCTAGCCCTAACTGCCAAGTCGAGGCCACTTTAGAAGGACCATTGGTAGAGTGTTGAAATTCAGCTACGATCCATCTCTAAATTTAAACTTATTTATTTTTTTTACATTTTAAAATTTATTTAACTAATTAATGAATTTAATAAAAAAATATTTATGTATCTTAAAAATGTATTTATCTTTAAAAAATTATTAATTAACATGATTTATTTATAAATAGGATTTACGATTTATTTATTTAATTTAATAAATTATTCAATTTTTTTATTTAATTAACTTTTTATATATTAAACAAATATAAATAAAATTTTCCTCTCTAAATCAAACACCAGCAAGACACCTCCAAAATATAAGCACTATTTTAATAGATTCAGTTGGCATTTTATTTTAAATGCTGGATAATAAAAAACATGACCTCTCATGACGGTCTCACACCAGTAAGAGAGTTCATGATCCCATGTACTTACCAATTGAACCAACCCTCAAAGTTGACTATGTCAATTGTTTATAGACAACAGTTGTAAAGTCGACAGATTAACCAGAGGGAAAAAAGAAAATTATCGAACTGAATAAATTATATACAGATGATGAAAAAAAAATCTAAATATTTACAAAATAATCTCATGTTGCCCATAACCTAAAAATTTGGCTCGCCTACTCACGTCGTCGTAAATTAGAAATATCATAGTGAGAAGTTAGAACCATGGGTGCCATGTTGGATCCATCATGCAAAGATTCCTCGGTTCCAAGGCTGCTTCTACTAGATCGGTCACACCTCTTTGTACAGACTGTGGCAGGTCAGTTGTATTGTCATCCTAAACAAAGAGTGCACCGTCATATAATGCCATAATGTTTAGGTCAAACGCTAAAGAACAATTCAATCATAAGAATCGAATGACAGGCTTAAAAGTTATACCTCTTCGGGAAAACATTGTGGCGCTATTGATTTAATACGTGAAACGACATTCTCAACATTGGTAGCCACTTTCTGCTCGAAGTCCAGCTGGTTGACCCCTCCTGCAGCAACTGTGGCAGGTGGAGTTCCTAAGGGCCTTCTCCATGACCAAGAAAGAAGCTCGTCTCTAAAAAACATAGCAAGATGATGCCATATATGTTGGCTTTGCTGCACATCGAAAATTAACATATCATAGAGTTGAAGTGAAGTAAGCGAATTCCATCACATATTTACCAAGGTATAAGTACTCAAAGCATTGGGATGAAGAAAAGAGAGCTACCTTTGGCGAGATTATAGACTGAGCAGCAGCACAAATTGCAGATACAATGAGACCCTCCACCCCAAACTGAGAGAAGAATGTTTGCATATTTCTTGTCAATCTGAAGGGTACTGGCTCATTGAACTCAATCATTCCATTCGCATCATAAGCTTCCATGTCATGAAGAGGAAAGGAGATCAGTTTAAACTTAAAATGAAGGTGAATCATTTATATTAAGTCAAGATGACAAAAAGATCTTACCCGGATGAAAATCCGTTTGAAATATCTTGCCAGTATTTTTAGCAAATAGAATCTTATTGGGAGACCTGCCACCAATCTGTAACATGTACGATATAAAGCAAGAGAGTGCCAGTTGGACAGCAAATTGTTTCTTGAATGTCCAAAAATGATTGCCACTTGGGAGAGTCTTGTACATGTATTGAGAAAATATGTTATCATTCACCACATTTTTTGTAATTTCATTATATGCCTGTAAGCGCAACTCTAGAACTGCTTCAGGTGTGACATGCCCCGAAATGGCTTGGTTAAGATGTTCCTTAAATAAAGTAATGGGGATATCAGCCTCCCTATTATGGCGTGCACAATTAATCTCATAGACCTCAAGAAATGTACTATACATCAAGTCATCTTCCACCATTCGTACCTGAAAAGCAACAATCAGTTCTGGTACATATATCAACAACTTGTTTGCATGCAAGATGAAGCAAGACAATTTTGCAAAACATGTGAACTGATCGAACATGTGCATAAGAGTAATTGTTCATGCAAATAAACAAAATGAAGTGCAGAAAGTGCTGTTTCACCTGTGACCAAACAGGTATTATTATTGGTGTATGAATAGTTAGATGACGGCGCCTTGATTCCTTGTGCTTATCAAACATCCTGTTAAGTACACGAAATATCTGAACCATACGCTCATCACTCTTAGCATTTGGAGTCAATGATGTCTGAACAATGAAATGGCGCTGGGAACCATCAGATCCTATTAGTGTCAAGCGGCGGCAGCTGCTTCCATGCCTTCGCACAATTGGAATATCTGCCCCAACCCTGTCTAACTTAACTGTATGATCAGGTGCAACTTCCTGTAACAGAACAATAATTAAATATACAACGCTAACAGAGTTAACAATCAATCAAAAGAAAAAAAAAATCAATTGTGATCTTAACAAATTTACACGGACCTGGTCCGTGAAATACTGTCCTGGCATTTCTACATCGACAACATGGTAATCATGCAATACTTTACTTTCTTCTTCAAGTTTCAAGATAGCAGGAAACCTGTCTTCAACATTACTCTGAAGAATATTCTTCCAATGCTTCAAACGTACTGTTAATTCAGAGAGAGTAGCAGGAAAGGTTGCCGCTCTCTCTGGATCAAGATCTCGCTCAAATTCTAGTTTATACTCTCTTACAAATTCAACATGCTTGTTCACAGCGTCTGCTGAAAAACAGGCTCTGCATACACCAGAAAGCTCCTTTTTCAAAGACTGCGGCACCTCACCAGTTGTTGCTGTAGGATACTTGTAACAACGATGAAGCAATGCATTAACAACTGCTAGTAACCGTTCTTCAGGAAGCGGCACAAATCTTGAACCAATTTCAGATAGTAAAACCTGAACAAATAGAAATGTCATTATCAGAATACTCCAAAACAAATTGTCCAACCTAGTTAATATAGTAACACAGACCCATAAAACCATCTCAAAACTGTAATAGGCACACCTCTCATCGTTTCAAAACATTTATCTTGAAGTGTATAATAATCCCCAAAAAAACTTGTTGCAAGTACACTAGTTGCAAATGTTCCAAAAGTTTACAGCAAAAATATTGTGCAATTCTAAAGACAATCAGTATCTGTTAACGACCATGATCATACCAAGGCAGTTGCTACTTAAATTGATCGCATAACAAGCATGTGAGCATACAACAATAGCAACAGCAACAACAATCAAGAGAGAAATTAAAGGGAAATGGGTATTTATAGAATAGGTAAAGTGAGTGAGGGGAAAACAAGAGATCTTATCCAAATAAGATACATTAAAGATGAATCTAATAAGATAATAATGAAGGATGAGGAAATAAAGGTGCAAAAGAAGAGGTATTTTTATTACCTTTTTAATGAAAAGTTAGGTGGAAATGTCAAACCAATATAGAAATTTAAATTTTTATTAGAGAATTCAAATTTCAAAAGTACAATGGGCGTTAAATGGGATGATATTTCAATAGAAATATGGAAGAGCCTAGGGAACTAGCATATTGAATGGCTTATGAAGTTATTAACTAAATATTGAAAATGAAGAAGATACATGATCAACAGCGGATAAGTATTTTCATCTCCCGTATAAGAAAAAAGACGTATAAAATTGTGAAAATTATAAGGGTATCAAGTTAATGAGTCATATTATAAAACTTTGAAAATAAAAGTGAGATAAAAAGATTAAGGAGATCAAAGTGACCGAAAATTAATTTGAATTCCGGTCTGAAATGTTCAATAATATAAGTTATACATCTTCTTAGACAACTAATTGAAAGTATTAAAAAAAATAAGACTTACATATGGTATTTATTGACCTTGAAAAAATTCTAACATAATTCCAAGGGAAATAATGTGAACAATTTACAAAAGAAAGGTGATAGCAGCGAGATAAGTAAGGATATTGATGATGATGATGATGTAAATGACAAGATGAGGATTCCAAGTAGATTTACTGAACCATTTACTATAAAAAATGGTTAGATCGAAGATCGGCTCTAAGTTCATATATTTTTATACTAATTATAAATAAACTCACTAGACACATCCAAAATAAGTTATCATGATGCATATTGTTTACAGATGATATTGTTTTAACCGATGAGACTCTTAAAAGAGGAAGACTACGTTCGGTAGGAGGTAATCCGTCTCGTAATGTAATCAAGATTATATTACAATATTAATTACTTTGTTTGGTATAGTTTTAAAGCTATAATATAATGTAATCTAGATTACAAAAGGTAATAAAGTTTTGTAATCTGGATTACAAGACCAACACCATGTACGAGGTTTTCAACTAAAATTTAAAAGCCAAATATACTCCTAATTCATTTTCGGCATCAACTGATCATTACGAGGTTGGCGGCCACCGCCGCTAGCCGTCGCCTCCGGTAGAGGTTACAAGATATTTTTATCATTTTATAATAATACGAATTACATTCCTTATAAAAAATAATGGACACTAAACAAAAAATCCTTGTAATCAAATATTACATACATTACATTACCAAATGTATTAATGTAATTAAGATTATATTACATTACATTACAAAGTTTATTACATTATAAGCTTGATTACATTACCCCTAACCATATGTAGCCGAAATGTTAAGCTCGAAACATGGTGGGAGATATTTGAAGTTGAAGATTTTAAACTTAGTATAATAAAGGTAGAATATATGAAATTTAAGTTTAAATAGGATGATCCATATAGTCGACCTCTCTTAATGAAATAAGGTTTGGTTGTTGTTATTTCCTTAATAAAAAAGAAAAATGAAAAGAAAAAACACAACACTTGAGAACAAAGAGGATTGGAGGGAGATGATTATGATGGTGAAAATGCTGAAAAAAGAAATACAATAACTCTTTTATGCCACATCTCAACCTCTCGATTTCTCTATAGTAGAAGATTCTTTTCTTTTTTTGGTGTTTATGATACATTGAGTTTCATTTTTTTATAAAATGGACACAATTTTCAATTGCCTGCATTTATTTAATAGGCTATATTTGATTTCTAATGAGTTCTTTTATTACCTTTTTCAAATTCCTTAAACTATAATGTACAGAATTTATAAAATCAAATAGGGTGTCATCCTTCAAATTATGATTCAAATATAATCCTACAACATGCAAAATGGATCAAAATTATATGCAAAGCTAGAAAAGATTCCAACTGTCACCAAGTCATTCTAGTTTACTTTGACCTCATTAGCATGTGAGGATGTGATGTACTTTGGTAAATAAAAAGTGGAAGAAAAACAAAGGTCTTTGAGAACTATCCTAGAGTTAAACCTTACCTCTAATTCACTGGCCAAGTTTTGATGTTTGTTTCTAAGAGTCTCCATTATATCTTTTGCCGCATCAAAAGCACTTGCGACTGAAGCCACCCAACCAAGTCCGCCATTGCGTCTTAAAGGAATATGAGCACCTTCAGCAGAAATTGGATTTTGTGGAGTTTGGTCCTGCACACTATTGGCATTACCTTCCATAGTTCCAGATCTTTCAGATTCTTGTCCTTGAGAATTTACACCATCATGTGAGCCAACACTAGCAACAGACTGAGAACCTTGATGTGTCTGAATTTCTGATGCAACACTGAGATGAGAGGTCCCTCGTTGATTACCATCAACCAAGCTTTGTGAACCAGCATTATTTGCTATTGCAGCTTGTTGCATACGCTGCTGAGCTAATTGTAGCCTTCCATAATCAGATTTATTAGCAACATCACGACGTTCCATTAGATAGGTACGTAACCAGTAATACAAGGCCTGAGAAAGATTTCAAAACAAAATTTAAAAAAAGGTATCTTATCAATGAAAAATATCAATAACTTCGAAAATGTACAGTTTATTTGAGATTGACCTGAGGAAAAACTTGAGCGACTTTCATAAGAACTAGCTTGCAATGAGGAGCTTCATTTCTTTGTAAAGAAAGCAAAAGTTGTGGTATCCAAGAAAGCCAAATCCAATGTGGTAACTGGTCCAAATACTTATCCAATACCTTCCCGACAGATTCATTTGGTGTATCAAAACTAAGAAGGTATAGAACACGTGCCAGATGGCTGCTCGAATGGGAAACACCATATTTTATGCCTTGAAATAAGCAGCTCACAGCGTACTCTAACCACAACTCATCACGTGTCTCCTTGTAAACCTGAAAGAGGAAAGACTGTAACACTTCTCACAATATCTATGCATAGATCAAAGCACAAACTTGACATACCATGTCACAGTAGTTTCCCCAACTTATCCATCCTTTTGGCAAATGCTTAAATAGACTTATGGCATTGGAATATGCAAGATTAGCATTCTCAGAGTCATTCATTTTTAATAGGAAATCACCTTTGATGCGAAATATTTCTGCTTTGTGTTTTACAGGAAAATATTCAAGATTAGTATTATTGATCAAATTAAGACCATTGATTAATTCTCCTCTTGTTTCCAAGTAAGCCTTTGCTTGCTCTCTTATCTTGACAAATGCTTCCTAAAAAATTAAACAAAGAGAGATTGACACTAAAAGCGATAAGTATGGAATATCATAACATACATTAGCAAAAATTACCTGCACTTCCATTGTAGAATGACCGTACATCTTGTCCAGGATTTTTACACATACATCATAGAGCCCTTGCTTACGAGCTACATGAGCAAGTTTATTAACATTCCAAGCCTTATCACGATAACCAAGATGATGAAGTTGTGGATTGGTCTGAGAATAGTCTTTGAATGCATCTATCACAACATTATACATCTCATTTCTCCATTGCAGTAGTTCATACCAAACAGACATGTTATCCCATTCATTAGGCGTGCGCAGTCTCCAAGTCTCAAGGATATCTTTGAGCTCACCATATATATTGCTTATATTGCCACCTGAACTTCCCGAGGATTGTTTGTTCCCATTTGCAATGTCCAAAAGTATTCTTGCAGATTCTTGAACCTCTACTAATTGCTGAAACTGCTGCAACAGAGGTGTTCGAGACTGAACAGAAAATTCAGGCAACTGCCACCATTGCTCCAATGCAAGGTCAACTCCTTTGGCCACGATGTTTTCAGCTTCACTGGCACCACTAGCATTCATGTCATGAAGAGAAAAAAAGGCTTGAACTAGACGATACTTAGGGGTCTCCTCTACTTGAGCCCTAGAAATCACACTCTCTTTCAAATAAGTCCAGTCAGGAACCTTCCACAGGCAATCAAGAAGAATTTCATAATTTTCTATACTCTTGCCAAAATCAGCCAAGGCATCCCATTGACTTAACTGACTAGCACAGGAAAGCCATTGCTCTTCCCAAAGACACATCTCTGCCTTAGGAACAATGTTGTTGTATGTACCTTGTGTTGCTTTGATCATTGCCTGGTGAAAAAGATTTTGCGCCCGCTGCCAATAACCATGTTGAACCAGTGATAATCCAAGTCTTGTTTCAGAAGTAATTGATCTTCTTTTCCACAATCCACACCTCATATCTTCTTCATTAAGAAGTCGATATAGTTCTGCCAGTGATTCAGAACATTTAGCCTCATTCATGAACAGCATGACATGACTCTCTAATAAAGCTAATGAAATATGCCAAGCATTATAAGTTTTTCCAATATATTTGATAAGCTCACTCGGCATCCTTGGTTGTGGGTGGCTCAGATGAAGCCCTTCAAGTAGGGCTTGCACAACATTAGGTCTACTACCTTGCTGCTTTTTGTGGTAATCCTTTGACAACAGAGTTATCATTGGTTTGGCAAGTGCAACTTGTTCATCTTTCTGTAAAGTCACCCAGACAATGGGGAATATTAAAACCCACATGTGATATGCAACATTAGCATCCACATAAGACAGTTCTCTCAGGGGGATGACAAGATCAGCCACCTAAACAAAGAAAGTTATGGATGGAATAAATATAGCATAAGGATCCATAGATTTACAAAGTTGAAGGTAAGAATATAGCAAGCAAAGTTGCAAAAATGTGAAGTTCCACATAGGGAAAACAAACCTGAAGTCTACACATTTCAGACAAAAAATGTGCATGTCTAGACACGAGAGAGTCAAAAGTAAGGGAACCTCTGTCTGAACAATCTAACGAATCAGATGTGTGCTGGACGTTATACATCTCAGGAAAACTTCCTGATGCCATTACTGGTGGCACACGTGCTGAATTTGGTGCTAGCATGATGGGCTCTTTCTCTACTAAGATCGCCAACAGAAGGTCAAGGGCATGTTTTAGCCAAAAAACATCACTTGCAGCTTCCCAGTCCTGATTTTGGATGATAAAATGCAATCTGCTAAATAGAGATTTAGGAAGTGATTCATGATACAGCATGAAAAATCTTTGTCTAACTACTGGATCTTTGGCTCTTAGACCCAACATAAACTGCCTTTCGACCTTCTGGAACACTTCCTGGCAAAGGAGCAAAGGATACCTGCTATGAATCAAAAAGATTAGGCAACAATAAAGGCATAATATATATGGACAAGAGAATAAATTCTAAGTTAATACTTTTTCGAGTCTGCACAAAGTTCATAGAGAAGTTGTAAATATTTTCCATCCCATTCTTCTTGTGAAGCTGCAGGAAATTTTTTCCATTCAACTAATGATAGCTTTTGCATATAGGAAACTATCTCCTTTTGAGTTAGAGCTGAACTTGATGCACTAGAGGAGGAATATTTGTAATCATCTTCAATCCACACCTTCACCGTGTCAAGGACACACAAAAGCACACCGCAATCTGTAGCCTTCTCAGAAAGCAGAGCTTGCAGAATTTGACATATTAACCTTTTACACTCATGTGACTGCATGACTCTTTCAGTTACAAGGTTCAAGAGACATTTTATGTTTGCAATGGCAGAAGATGAGTCGACTGCTGAACGTGCATTGATTAATGGATCAACATCTGCCCGTTGTCCCTGCAATATAAGCCACATTGTTCTTTTGATCAGCATCAGTATGATCAGCTCTAATCAATTCATGCTTGATCTAAGGGATCATCACATGCTCTAGGAATGTAGCAATTCTCATCAAGTAATGAGCCCAATCTAACATCATTTGATAGCCTAAACCTCTTTGTTTTCTATTGCAATATCTACATAAGCTAAACAGCAGCACAATGACCCTTCAGATGTTACATCTATGAGTCTCAGGAAATTGAAAAATGAAGAACATGGAATACCATAAAAACATAGTCAATTAATTCTTTATTTTTACACAATTACGTACTTGTCTGATATGCAAACCAGAAGAGCTTCCCATATCTCGTGCTAAACGCTGAAGTACACGAAGCAGCATAGGAATGAATGGATCAATAAAGTTCTTCTGAACTTCAGTCAAAGTCTTAACAACAAGGAGAGCAAAAGTAATCATTGAGTTAGCATTGCTAGTCTCCAGAGATATTTGAGGAGCTGTGACTGCTGCTAGATGTTTCTGTACAAGCTCTCCAGCCCTTTGATATAGTAACTTAACCTCCTGTGGTGTACCAGACGCTTCAAGTGAAAAGGTAGTGAATACCATTTTGAGCAAGGTACAAAGAGATTTTCCAGCATCCAATGTTTTACTGTTGAAGCAAGGCTCCAATATCTGTAAGATAGAAATTGAAAAAGTTTAGCGCTTCTAACAAATTTCATTTAATTAAATATAAGTAATGAGATACCTGTGAGATGTGATTTATGTTGTTGCGGATGAATATACGTGGCTGCTTCTCCAAGACCTTGTTCATGACATCAAGCCCCTGTGCAAGAGCTGTTGCTGGGTCTTTGGATTGAGGAGCCTGCGAAGGCGGAAGTTGTCCAAGCAACTTTTCTAGATAGTTGAACTTAACATTCGCATTTGGCCACACCTCCAAAGCTTGAGTCAGTAACTCCAGAGTTTGTTTATACATAGAAGTTGATTCTTTATCCTTAGATTCTATCACCAAAGCAACCTATTTGGAAAAACCAGATGAGAAACTGAGATTAGAAATGAGGGCAGCTTCAGTAGACATGTCCTGCAACAACAATGGATCTCACCAATAATGTAATATATTAAAGGAATCCTATGAAATCAAACTATTAATACAACCTCATATTCTAAATAAAAAACAATCTCAATCTTACACATCCATTTTGTTAAGTGCAAATAGCACCAAATAATTGAACCTCAATTTTGATGTTGACAAAGGGTTTAAAGTTAAGCCCTTGAGAACTGATATAGGTGTTAAGTGTACAGGTCACTTGATAGGAAAACCCTAGCAAATCAATAGACTGGAAACTAAGCAAAGTCTTAATAGATCAAAGGGGCCAAACACCTAGCAGAGGAAGACCAAATGGATTGTCAAACCGAACGTCGGGCAGGACAGACTTAATGGACTGGACATCGAGTCAAAGGAAGTCCTAGTGGGTCAGAAGATTTGACATTAAGCAAAGGAAGCCCAAACAGTTGATCAACTGGACCGAATGTTTCGCAAGAAAGATAAGGTAAGTTTAGGAGAGGTCCTTTTCAACAGAAGGTTGCAAGGCGTGTCTCAATCTTGGGATGAGGGTAGCCTTGTTAGTCAGGTGTTGATCCAACTAAGGAACCAATCCATCCATTGTTATTATATATTGTATATTGTGCTAGCTCTTTTTTGGTAGGATAACCATGTTCAAGCGACCGAAAACTACGTTTGGCCGAAAAACCGTGTTAGGTAGTTGGCAACCTATGTTGATGTGGCAACAGTTTCGCTGAGAATGTTGACATGTCTGGTGACATGGCCTGGATAAGCTCCAGGATGTTGATGTAGCATGTATAAGGTTCGAGATGATGATGTGGCAGCTGACATGTCAAAGGATAAGCATTGGAGAGCTAACGTGGCGAAAGGAAAACACGAAGCTAACGTGGCAAGCATTCAAGCTATGTTGCATGGATACAGGTACAGGTATCGTATTGGACACAACACAGATATGGTGATACGGAAAATTTTGAAAATATAAGACGATACAGCTAGGATACGACAATTATTAAAAAATATATAAATAGCATATATATATAGTATTAAAAATTAAAATCCTAGATAGAAAACTATATTACACCAATCATAATATCCATTACAAACAAAAAATAAATATAACAAAATATAAAACACCAATCCATCTTAAACAAATAAAAAAAATTAAACATCCAAATCGGTTTCATCCCTAACACCGCTTTTCATCATTAATTAATTTATTTATTATTTAGTCCTCAGAAATTTATTATTTTTCAATTTAACTCTTGAAACCTTTAATTTTTTACAATTGAGCCCAAACATATCTGGAAACGTACCCCCATCCATGTTCTAGCCTTATCCGACTGGTAAAACTTTAAAAAAGTCAATGACACGGTTTTTGCCATCTGACACGCGTATTTGTGTGTCGTGCCCGTGTCTGTATTGTTCGACACTTCAACCAAAAAAAAATTGGAGTGTCCATGGTACACAACATTCAAGCAACATCAGGCGCGATAGGAAAGACCTAGTTAGCAAATGAACCTGGACAAGAAGATGGCGTGAACGGGGTTTAATCGACCGAACCTGTTGTTCGATCGACCCAAAACTAGATCTGGATCAGTTTATCGAGCCAGATAAATTGTGGATTGGTCAATCGAACCGGGGTAGTGAACCAAGTAAGCGAACTTGTCTCATTTGTGTTGTGTTTTAATCTTTTTGCTGCGTTCTGATTTTCAAAAGAAAAGTTTTAAAATTAAAATTACAAGCGATATTCACTCCCCCTATCGTTATCTTTCGGTCCTACAATTGGTATCAAAGTGATGTCGCTCTGAATTAGTTTTACCACCATTCGAGTTTCAAATTTTAAAAATTCTTATTTCTTTTGTTTATCGTTTTTTCAAATCTCTTATAAATCTTATTAATATTCGCTTTTATTGCTCTACTTACCTAAGACCTTAAAAAGTCTTGGAGAATCTTTTTTGTCTCAATTTCGCAAACAAAGAAATGGCCCATCAAGAGGATATAGTATTGTTTGTCCTCCCCTATTCAAGAAGATCAACATGTGGATCGTGGTAAATAAGGTATTCACACTATTTGTCCCACTAGAATGGGAAAAGTGGAAATTGGACACCAATACCAAGAAGAAAGCTTAAGTCGACGACCAAGCCGTAAGCACCCTACAGTGCAGACCGACGAAGAAAGAACTCAATCAAATCAGACCATTCAACAATGCCAAGGAACTTTAGGACAAGTTGATTCAACTCCACGTGGGAACCAAGGACTCAAAGGTAATTAAGAGAGATCTATATTTAAATAAATTATTCAATTGTAAAATGTAGGATAGTGAGTCTGTGGCCTAGCTACAAGCAAGAATAAGGACATCCTAAATGGACTTCACTCGATCGGCAAACCAATCGAAAACCGAGATTTTATAAGGTACACGTTAAAAGCTTAGGGATATTTCTACTATAAAATTAGATGAGTTGTTTTGTGAGTTCGAATTACATGAGCAGGCTAACTCAAATCAAATCGAAAAGGCTATTGCCTTAATGGCAGGTCAAACCAAGAGTAAGGAGGCGAAGTCAAGATCTTGACTGGAATCGAAATCCGAAGATGAGTCTGATTCAGACGAAGACGACAAGGAATTGGCATCGAAGATTGTCAACTTGGTTTGGAAGATGATCAAAAAGAAAAAAGGCTTCACCAAGAGGGACATCAAAAAGGTGATTTAAGCCAAAGGTAAGCAAACGGATCCGAGCAAAACCAATAAAGCTAAAGTGGAGCTGATTTGCTACGGATGCAACCAAAAAGGCCATTACAAGACAAAATGCCCAACATGAAAGAGACAAAGAAACAAAGGAGAAAGAAAGCGTTAAAGGCTACCCGGGACGAGTCATCCTCAGAAGAGCCAGACTCTCAGAAACCAGACCAGACCAGCTTCATGGCCCTAAAGGCAAAGGAAGATGTAGCTGAGAGCGAATCCAAGGCAAATCATGGGTCCGAGTCCGAGTCAGTTTGAGACCAACAAGAGGATCAGGTAATCTCTCCTTTAGTAGAGAAATTGTATGCAATTAGTCCGAGTCCGAGTCAATTCGAAGGGAGCCTTGGCGCAACGGTAAAGTGGTTGCCATGTGACCAAAAGGTCACGGGTTCGAATCCTGGAAACAGCCTCTTGCAAAAAGCAAGGTAAGGCTGCGTACAATGGATCCTTCCTCGGGAACCCGTATGGCGGGAGCTTCGTGCACCGGGCTACCCCTTTTTTTTTTTTTAGTATTTGTTTAACAAGACAAATAGCTAAGTTCCAAGAATAGGTTATGTCACTTCTTAAGAAAGTAAAAGACCTTAAGGAGGAGATCGACCTTAGTCCTTAACTAATAAATTTCAAGAAGAAACCTCAAATCAAGGTCAAAAACTAGAGGAAGTGAAAGGTTTCAAATTGAGGAACTTAAAGGTACGTTGGAAAGGTTCACATCGAATTCCAAATATTTAAATCTGATAATTGGATCTCAATGAGTCGTGTACAATAAATCTAAACTTGGATACAAGTCAAAAACTTGAGATAGATTATACATGTTCTTAGTAAATAGACATGCTAGCAAAAACAAAATAGTTAAAGCATGGGTAAGTGAAACTAACAGAACCCAACTCACCTCATCCTAAACTTATTAAACCAAGGTTTTGTACTAAGTTGGTTTAGATATTTATTTCTTTTATCAGTCGTCTAAGGAAGCCACTGCCCAAAGTAGTGTCTTGCCACGACCTAGAAGCTAGTTTAACAAATGCTCACTCGACTAAAACTTAATCTTTTCGGTAGTCTTAGTACATAATATTATATTACGGAACTAGCCTAAACATTACCATAGATTCCATGCAACTATAGATCCAAGCAGTATTTGCATCTCACAAACATATAAGATTAACTATTTGTTTATTGAACCACATAGATGAGCATGAGATGTTAGGATCAACCCCTGGGTCCAGATATAGACTAGTGCATTGATATGAACCAAGGAGTATAAAACAAATGACTAACTCTTAGCTATGCGTAATGATTAATTGATATCATTTAAGTTAGAAAAAGTGTTAGACATTTTGTTAAGGCTAAATCATAAATGAATTATTATTTTATAAAAATAAAATTACTTTTGAGAAATTAGTTTCACCGAATGACACTTTTGGAGCGATAGATAAAAACTTTGATGCACAAATAAAGTCATAAGTCATTTAAAACAAAAATGACCATCGGTCAACCTAATGACCTCACAATCAAAGGTTGATTGTCAGTTTGACCGACGTAACCTATTTAGGGGATCGAAAATGTTTATTGGTCGATGGAATCACCTTGCTACCACAAAAAGTTGATCGGGTGACCAGACATTTCATGCTCCGGTAGACCGAACAGACAATTGAGGTCGACCGATAAACCTTGGAACCTGAAAATTTGATCGGGTGATGGGAACTTTTAATCTTCCAATCAACAGAATAAAGATTTATGGTCGATCGACCTTCCTAGTAACCCAAAAAAGTTGTTCAGTTAACTGGACACTAAGTTTATCAGTTGACCGAAAAACTTATCCAGTCAACCAATCCCTCGCTATAAAAATAGGAGCTTGGTAAGGTCGACCTATCACCAAAAACAACTCCTCTCTTGCCTTCCAACGGTTAATTATGCCTTCCAACGGTTAATTATGCCTTCAAAACCTCAAAAATGCCTCGGTAACAATCTCTTCCCTCCATTTCATATGAAAATATTTTATGCTTATTTAAGTGTTTTTATAGTCAAAAGGGTCAAATCACCCAAGAACAAGCCTGTCTCTCAAACCCCAGCCTGACCTTAGTTCCCTACTAATGAACTTGGGCATTCATTTTCATTTAGGACTCATTTAGTATTAGGCATTCCGCATTTGGATAGACATCTCTTTAATGAGTATTGTGCTGACACAGTTGACATAATCAACTACTATGCATTTGCCAACTTGGTATATTGCACACACCACGTTAATGATGACTTAGGTGCAGAATTCTATCGTAACCTCTACCCTATAAATGACTACAATTATAAAACTAGAATAACATGTCAGGAATTTCATTATATAATGCTGATAAAAAAGGATAGTCTGGTGCACGAAGCTTCCTCCAATGCAAGTTCCGGGAAAGAATATATTGTATGCAACCTTACTTGCTTTGCAAGAGACAATTTTAAAGACTTGAACCCATGACCTCTATGTCACACCACGACAACTTTACTATTACACTAAGGCTCCCCTTCTTTATGATCTGAAATTTTCTTGGAGGTAACTAATAATCCACTCTATTGTTTTCCAAATTATCCACAGACATTACCTGAACTTTATTCTCATCTCACCTCGAATATCAAGTATTCTAAATTTTTCTTAGGGTCCTCTTCATAATCCCATTCATGTTATACATCTTAGTGCACCTGATAATGAATTTTATAAACTTATTATAGAGTGCATTTTACCACTAGCCACCAGAGATCAAGCAGTGATTAGACCTTATCGTATGCTTTTGCTGTATGCACTTAGGCATATGTTTGACATTTACATAGGTCTACTAGTATTTAAGACTATTATTCAGTATTCTGGTTATAGCTCTTCCGGAAAAGTTCATATGGCCTACTGTCATATGTCACTGTATTACTTGCATCTTTTGGCATAAACACCACAATAGAAAATGTCAAGACACTCTCCAGTTCATTTGATAAAATAGAAGTTAAACAGATGTCATTGGCTGGGATAACAAAAGGGACCGGACCTAGGTATATAAACACAGACAACAACAAGCTCAGTTGAGGAAGAGGAGTCATAGTTTGAAGATGATATCCCTATAAGTCCATTTGTTAGGCTTGCCTGCTCCTGCTCCAGTAGATCCTTCCTATTCCAATGATCGTTTTTATTCATTTAGAGTAGCAGATATTAGAGGATTTTAGTTAGATGCAGGAGGGATTTAGTAGATAAGAGGGCACTGTCAGTCACTCGAGCAGCGGCAGCAGGAGATGCAGCAGCGACAACACCAGAACATGTATCAGCAGTAGCAGCAGATATTAGATATTCTCCAGCCTTGGTACCTTAGCCAGCAACCTCCTCCTTCAATTAGACTTAGCGTGTTTAGCTCTGAGTGTTTTACTTTATATTTTGGTATTGCATGACTCTATGTTTGGTATTCCAGTGTAAAATATTAAGTTTAACTTTTTGGAATTTTTATTATAAATACTTCATTAGGCTTAATTATTCATTTTAGTGCATTTTTATCTAAACATCAAAATTGTTACAAATTAATTATGTTCATTTTCAAAATTGTGCTTAAAGTATGGTTAATTGTTTTTTGTGTGCATTACTATTCTTCCAATGTTTAAAACTATAAATTTCATTTAAAGGTTTAAGAAATTTCTATTCAAAATTTATTTTTTCTTCTTTAAATTTTTTTATAAAAAAATAAATAAATGTTTTATTACTTTAAAATTAATTTTATCTTGAAAAATATTTTAAAATTATTAACTTAAAAAATATTTTATAACATTATTCTTAAAAATTATCTTAAATGCTTGTTCAAAATTTCCTTGGAAGGGAAGTCTTGGCGCAACGGTAAAGGTCACGCTTCCCCAAGACCCTACATAGCGGGAGCGTCGTGCACCGGACTGCCATTTTGTTCAAAATTTCCTTGAAAATATTATATGCTTACTCTAAAAATTATCATTGAAAATTATTTATGAATAGGGTCATAAACAAGCCGAGCCGAGCCAAGTATTAAGGTGTTCAAGCTTGTTTAATAAGGTAACCGAGCCAAACCCAGTCGAGCCTAAAATGACCCAAGCCATTGAAATGATTGTTCAAGCTTGGCTTGCTTTATTTTTCATGAGCTTGAGTTTGATTCAAACTTGGCTTGATTCATTTAGATGTTATCGAGTTCTCAATTAAAACTTGTTTGATTGTTTGAAACTTTTACTTGTTTGATTGGTTATTGAGCTTAATAATTCAAACTTATATATTCATTTTAAAAGTTTCTTTGTTTATTTAGTATATTGATAAGAGTTTTGTTAATGAACATGGTTGAATATTATTCACGAACATTGTTCATGAACATTTACGAGCATAACACGTGTTCAAGTTTGTTCATTTAGTTCAGCGAGAAGTTCAAGCTTATTTATTTAATTGATCTTGTGTGTATTAAATGAAGATAAACAAGCTCTTACCATTGCCAAATACCAAGCTTGTTCACAAACGTTCGGTTCATTTACAACCCTATTTGTGAAAAATTAGTTTTTAAAAATTATTTTAACACATTTTAAGAATTTTTGAAAACTTTTTTGTCAAACATTAGTTTAACAAAATTAACTTAATTTGATTTTCCTCCTATTTTGAGGTATGTCAAAGGGAGAAAATAAAAGTCTAAAAAGTTAAAAATTTATTTTCAACTGATTGCAAATGAGTAAACCCAACAAACTTCAAGCAGAGTTTAATTTAATTAGTAGCATATTTTTTTATTAACTTTAAACGAGATTACCAAACGAAGGGGAGCCAACTGTAAAGTTGTTACTTTGTGACCAAAAGGTCATAGGTTCGAATCTTGGAAATAGCCTCTTGCAAAAAGTACGATAAGACTGCGTATAATGGATTCTTCCCTGGATCCCGCATGGCGGGAGCTTCGTGTACCGGGCTGCCATTTTTTTTAAACGAGATTATCAAACATCAAAAAGGGGAAGACTATTGTTGCAAATAACATCAAATAATCAAACCTGAGTTTTGATGTTGATAAAGGATTTAAAGTTAAACCCTTGAGAACTGATATGGGTGTTAAGTGTGCAGGTCACTTGATAAAAAAAAACCTAATAGGTTAGAAGGATCGAATACTAGGCAATGTCTTATTGGATCAAAGGGACTAAACACTAGGCAAAGAAAGACCAGATGGGTTGACAAACCTCATGTCTGATAAGACGAACTTGATGTATGATTGGATATCGAGTTAAAGGAAGCCTTGGTGGGTCAAAAAATAGGACATTAAGCAGCGGAAGACCAAAAAGGTTAGCTACCACATGTTCGGCGGGTGAGGTAAGTAAAGTAACTTCAGAGGTTCAAAAGACTGCAAGGCGTGTCTCAATCTTGGGTTGAGGGTAGTCTTGTTAGCTAGGTGTAGATCCCAATCAGGATTTTGGAATCCAGATAAGGCAGTTGTTTAACTGTCATAATTAGAAGCGTGCATTGTAATTATATGTTATATATTATGCTAACTTTGTTTAGTAGGAAAACCAGGTTCAGGCGACCGAAAGGTAAGTTTGATCGATAGGACCGTTCAACCGATTCAAAAAATAGTGTTCAGTTGACCGAACAAGATGAGTTAGCATCGTATGTTGATGTGGCAACAGTGTCACTTAGAATGCTGGCGTGGCAGATATGAAGTGGCAGCCGACATGTCATGGGATAAGCCTCAGAGAGCTGACAGAGAGAAAGGAATACGACACGAAGCTAACGTGACAAGCGTTCATGCGACTGAAAACAGATCAGGCGACTGGTCACCCAAAATACCTAGTCAACAGATGGACAAGACACGGTTCGATCGACCGGAAAACCAAATATGGATCAGTTTTTCAAGCCAAATTGTGGATCAGTTGACCGAATGATCTGATCAGTCGGCTGAACAACCACGATAAAAGGGTGTTTGAAGTAGAAGTTCAAAACATCTCATTCATGTCAATCCAAGCGACATCAAGTGTTCAAACCAACTAATATTCTGCTTGATTGTGCTCTATCAGTCTCCAACAACCATTCCGAGCTCTGAATCTCTAAAAGTTGTTAGTAATTTTATTATTGCACTACTTTACTTATATTACATTTCTAAAGTGTTTTACAATACTCTCTTAGTGAATGGATTATGGAAATTTTATGTATGGATTATGGATTAGGTAGGTCAAGCCCACATACTCATTGAATTTTTCATTTTAATTTTAAATTTTAGAAGAAAATTTTATTTTTTTCAACCCTCGGGCAAAACCCAAGCCCCCACCATGGGCCGACCCACCTTAACCAGGGATGTAAACAAGACAAACCGATCGTAAACTATTTGGGTCTCAGTTCGAAAAAAAGGTTCATTCGATTAAGTTAACAAGCCGAGCTCAAGCCTGATTTCGAGCTCGAAAACATTATCGATTCTAGCTCGAGTTTAACAATATTTGGTTCATGAGTTCGCAAACGTGTTCGTTAAGAGGCTCATAAATATGTTCATTAAGAGGCTCGTTTATATTTACATATAATATGTTGCGAACGAAGTGTTGCGGACTTTGTCCTAGACAATGATCGAGGTGCCTAGAATGAATCTAGACACCTCGATTCATACAGTAGTTTTTTTATTTTTTTAACTCCAGGGTTTAACCAATTTTGCCTTTTGAGCTTAGGGATTGGGTTATAGTGTTCAAACTAAAAAAATTTTAAATGCTCGTAAGGTTATAAATTTAGGGTGCCTAATAGCTTTTTTTTGTTTATTTTTTTTAAGTCCAGGTTTAAACCAATTAGATTTTACCTTTAAGGTTTAGGGGTTGGATTATAGTGTTCACACTAAAAAAAAAAAATTAAAACTAAAAAATTGAGGAGCCTAGAACATATAGTGTTCACGGAAATCAAAAGAAAAAAAAAATGAATTGAGGAGCCTAGAAATCCAGTGCCTAATCACTGTGGCGCGGACGGTCATGCAGCGCACCGTCCGTAGCATATCACATAACAAGCAGACTTCGAACTAAGCTCATTAACTTTTAAAAGAGCTATTTTCAAATCAAATTTGAACTAAGCTCGTTTAACTTTTAATCGAGTCATTTTTAGCTAAGCTCAAGCTGTTCGCGAACTATATAATTTAATTATGAGTCGAGCTTGAGCTTAAGAATTAAAGTGTGAATCGAACTTGAGCCGAGCTCAAGCTTAGGAAAAACAAACTAAGTTCAAGCTCGAGTCTCTTACTGTTCGGCTCAGCTCGGTTCAATTACACCCCTAGCCTTGACCCACCTTAAAATCAATTGATAAAATTTCAACTCACTTAATTGTTTGGCAGAGCGCCCTAACCTAAATGGATGAATCTCTTCCTCTATCACTATCTTTCGATCCTACAGATTTATCATATACATAGTAAGGCTACATTGGAATTAGTTGGATCACAAAATATTATAGTGCACCTACTTCAAAAGATTTATCAATTCTTCAACTAGGGATAAATAGATATAGATTGTAAATCAACCCAAAAATATAATGCATTTTTTTTAGACACAAGTTATTTCTTTTTGTTTCCATCCAAGCAAGCATATGTGAGAAAATAGTTGTATCATGAACTCTGAATGTGCTAATATGCAACACTGGGGACAACAGAAATCTCCCATTAAAATAAAAAGAAGATATTTAATAGAAAATGACAACTGAAAAATCAGGCATGAAGGTTGTTGAAAATATTCATGTGGTTGTTGACTAATAATCAATATGTTTACTATAAATACATAATCACCATTCAGATAAATTATCAGATAAGCCACTAGAACCAAAAGAAAATTTTAAAAAAAAAAGTAATACTCTGCATGTGATAGAAAGAATAATGAATACATATACAAGCTTTCACCAAAATAAAAGAAACAAAATGAGGAAACTTTAGAAAGAAATGGCCATACACCACCTTTAATTAATTTTGGGACTTAAATATTAAAGTCACTGCAACGATATCTTTGCATACTGCTTAAATTGTGCAAAAAATCAGAATTGTCAATAGTTTGCTCTTTTTGCAAAAGATGTAACATGAGCAGATGTGTCCTGGTACACAAGAATAAAGTAACGCTAGAATGGACTTGTCTAGAGTGAAAATTAGGAGAATCTCTATAATGGAATGACAAGCCAAGATCAGAAATGGTTAAAACCATAAGAAGTTCTTCAGCAATGTGAACATCAAAGGTATAAAGGTGATGGATAACAAGTACATAATGGTGGTGATTATATGCATGATGGACAAGTCATAGAACAGGAAAATTATTACAAACAAAAAAGTGCAAAAACAAAATCTATGAACTAGGTCAGATGTTCCCTATATCAAAGCATGAACTCAAAAATTTCAAGGCATCAGTCCTTTAAAGAATTGGACATATTAGGCACGGAGAGAATAGAAAATACCCTCACCCTAATAAGAAATGTAATTATCATTTCTTCCATTGCTGCATTTGGTTTATATTCTTCATCAGATTGGCCAGCAGTTCCAGGTGTCTCAATGCTTGGTATTGATGCTCCACCAGGTGACACGACATAAAGAGACTGGAGTCCTGGTTCAACCTTCACTCGCTTGCTTATGTCATCAGGAAATACAGAAGTATCTGATGGGCACTTTGAGTCAGCAATTATAGCAACAGCATTCAATGAATCACCCGTCTGGTTATAACCTTCAGAACCTGGCGCAACTTTCATTTCATTTTGCCTTTGCCTTTCCCAAGCAACAACTAAGCCAGCAAGTTCAATAGCAAGGCGTCTGTTTTCAGGAGGACTGTTAAATGGCAGACCTAGCCGACTTAAGGAGTTTACCATCTGAGGAACAAATTGTGCTCGGCAGCTATAAAAGAGATCCGCATGTCGAACAATCAGCTGAAAGATGTGTATCATATTAGGAATTGAATGACCTTCTTCAACAAGTATTTTCTTGGTATAACGAATCCATATTGGTACACGACTTTCTCCTGGTGGTAGCCTCCGAGGAAGTGCAGGCATTAGTATGTCAAGGGCTTGTTTAACTAGAAGCTTATTTTCTGGTTGACAAGTTCGCAGCAAGGCAATGAAAACCTGATAGACAAAAGTTTCAGTTAGTTGATGTTCAGAACAGTGCTTTAGCTTAATACAAAATATGCTCAAGTTACAGATGAAATGATTTGACCAAAAACGTAACTAAAACTTAGTTGTCATGAAAGCAACAAAGGTAAAATATATTGAATGGTATAGTACGAAAAAAACTTTTTATATGTGATTCATCATTTAAGGTGCCATTTAATTAAAACCATTCAAGCCAAATTACCAGTTGAATTGACAAATAATGGTTCTTTTGTTGCATATGGTATCACATTGAACAATGATTTTAAAAAAGAGGTGGTAATGGAGAGTTATGTATCCAATTCTGGGAGAAACTTATCTGGAACTTTTTTCTGTCACCACTAATACTACATGGCATACAATTAAGTTATGCATGAGCATCTTTGGAGTATTCCATGTTAACCGGTGCAAAATTATAACTGAACTCAGAGGAGTTGACTTAGACTTGACTAAAGAAAGGAGGAACCAATTTATTTAGTTTCATCCATATTTGGATCCAGCCAACTTACTAAACCAAGAATACACCTCCCTGAACACATTCAAACAATCTAATAGACAAGAACATGAAATACGACCTGTAGGTCTGAACCCTAGGTCTCTAGATAACAGATCCAAAGCTCCAACTATAGCTTTCAGAATTGCAACTTTTCTAAATTATAAAAAAAAACAAAACATACTCCACTTAAATTTAGCTTATAAAACAGAGAACACAAATAATAGGACTTTGATGACTATGGTAAGGACAAAAGAATACAACCTGAAGGATAATTTTTTCAGGAGCTTGATAGGCTTCTAGGAAGTGGCATACATTCACAAATGCCCATTGTTTGCTGGAATTATCCTCGCGCTTAAGATGATTCCAACCAAATTTTATAAGCTCTTTGCGATGTTGAACAAGATCATTCTGTAGGTACTTCAACAGCAATGTAGCAAGCTGTAGAAGTTCTATCCTCAAAGGCTCATCGTATTCAGCACTAATCTGCAGGTTGGATATCCTAAGAAATTAAAATCAATCTAAAAAAAAGCATTGATCAATAGAAAATGAGCCTAATAAAAAATGAGCAAGAACATGAAATTGTCACCTCCTCTGGCGGGTCAAGAAGTTTATCGACAATGGTTTTTATTATTGACTGGTCCACAACTTCCCAACTGTGACCATTTTGAAAAGAGTGTGCCAACATTGGGAGAATGAGAATTTGCATAGCAATGACCAGGTGATCTTGACCAAATTGTTTTGACTGGAAGACATTCAAGAAATGCAGAAGAATCACTTTCTTTAAGTTGGGAGCATAACCTTCTGCCACCTAATTTGTGATTTGCAACAATTGGTTAGAACATCTCCAAGTAGTGTTCTACATGTCAAGATGGGCAATAGAATTTGCTTACCTCAATTATATAAAATTCCTTCAAAAAGGTAAAGTCAATGCGAGTTCGGAATAAGAAAATTGACAGCATATCAAAGAGTACACCAACTTCAGATTTATCATGCCTCAAGTAATTCAGAAAACACTTAACAAGCTGCTTGCTTTCCTTTACCTGCAGATCAAGAAGATTGATGTCCTTAAATATTATAAAAACAAAGATAAGTTACAAGACTACTATGACTCTAGGATGTGATCAATAGAAAACGCAAGCTCCATGGTTGCTGTATCTCAAAGATGGAGTAGACCATCTTCAATATCAAGAATACTAATTCCCATGATTAATATAGTTAACTGAAGTCAAGGTACACCACAAATCTACAATTGAATAGATAGTGCAACTAGAAGAAAACCATATAAGCTCTAAAGAGCATCATGAATCAAACACAGTCAAAAGATCCTTTAGAGACCTACCAGAATAGAATAAGAGCCAAGAATTCTACTAATGAACTTTAATTATACTGAGGGACTTAAGTGTTGTTACCATTTGCGCCAGTAGCTACTACTATAAATAATTCTATCCCGTCAAAATACAAAATAATTGACAGAGTCATAGGACGAATTAAGACAAACAATATAGAAGATATTTCAATACTGTATTTCCTGCTAACTCCCTAAATTAGAAACTAACACAGTGGTCTGCAACCAATCTTGGAAGCAGAAGAAAAAACGGAATAAGGGATCAAAGAGAAACTTAGGAAATAAAAAGGATTTTTCCACTGGACCTACATTTTTAACAGACACACACAAAATGGGCTTTACACAAGCCTATATCACTAGAGAAGAGATTAAGATATGCATTGAAAAGGCTTACTTGCAACCACGATAACAGGAATAATGCATGGAACAATAATGGAGACAACATAAGAAATAAGTTGTGAGGAAAAACATAAGAAATAAGTTGTGAGGAAAAATGATTATGCACAAACCAATGTCAATAGAGGAAAATTAATATAGTAATACCTAAATAACAATTTGAGTAGAAACTAGGAGAGCAAGGGATTGGGGGGGGGGGGGGGGGGGGGGGGGGGGGGGGGGGGGGGGGGGGGGGGGGGGGGGGGGGAGGAAAACAGGGGAGAAAGGGTTCCCCCCCCCCCCCCCCCCCCCCCAAAAAAGTGTACCATAACTTTGTAATATGAGGAATCAAACGATTTTGAAACAGTAATCTTCATTTAACACAAGAAATTTAGCATGTCTTGCAGCATTAATTGATAAGAAAAAAAAACAACCTGGAGTAAGCTCAAAACTTGTTCGTTTTGCAAACGAGCAATCCTTGCTGGTGACTTCCAGACAAGGAGTAATGTATCGAAAACAATCCGATTTGCATGCAGCCAATCTGGCATCAACTTGACTAGAGTCGAAATAAGCTCCAATCCATGAAAATAACCATCGGAGTACACAGGTAAAGATGGATTACTAGAACTATCTGGAGTAAGACCTTCATTGGTAATTGAAGAGGCTGAAGATTGAGTAATAATCCCATCTGACTGCTGAATAAATTGGGGAAAAGCATTCCCAAGTATCTTATGTGGTAACTTAGCAAGTTCTTCTCTTAAAGGTTGTCCAATATCTGAACAGATTATATACATAAACCTAAAGATAAGATCTGATCAGGGGTTTATCATCTGCTAAAATTTGTTAAGAAAAAAACATCTTAAACTATATTAATTGCACCAGCATCTGCTAACCTTCTGAAATATTTTGGATTGCTTAATTTGTCAAGGAAATAATCCACAGCATCTGTTGCATAACGGTTCAAATACTTGGCAAGAGGAAGCTGATATGGACTATTAATTTCACTATAAAATTGCCCTGGAGGAAGTGCTCCTTCCAAATCAACAATTATAGTTACAAGTTCATCTAGGAATTTCACTGCAGCCTGAGGGAGGAGATGGAAGAGCTCAATCATGGCTGCAAAATGGAAATTTTGTAGTTACTCAAGCCAGATCAGAGTGCGAAAATTACCAATAACAACAAATCATAAGAGTACCTGCTGCAACCTTTGGCTCATCCCCAGCTTTCCAGGACTTCTGAGTTTGAGCAAGCTTTTCTGGTTCGAGCCATTTCCTTAAGTGATCCAATAACTTGACACCCAACTGGATATTGAACCAGTTCGACAGAAGTTCAAGAAGGCGAGCTAGACCTTGTAATAAAGGCATAGTAAGACTTTTCGTATGTGCCAAATTAACCAATATTGGTCTCAAACTGCCCTGAAGAAGTTCCTTGGGCAATCTTTGTTGTTGAACAACCTACAACCAAAGTTTGCAAAGGCAACATTTTGACCAGATACAATCAGAATAAACATAGATTTCCTTTTCTTGAAAAGAATCAATTTAAAATCACTTAACTAAAATGTCAATATGGTGATTAGAGTTGAAGTACCTGACGAAGCCCTTCCTTTGCAACAGAGACAATCTCCGGCGTCCGACAAGTCAGAGACTTAAAAAACATAGTAATGATTTTAGCACGCAACTCTGTATGATTTGGAGTTTTGAGATCTGCCCAAGCCATTGCAGTGCAAAGAAGTTCGATGCATGCTGTACGGAGCTTGTTTAATGTGGTGACCACCTTAGGGTTCAAAGGTTTTGCAACCCACACGGTCTCATCAGCCTCAGCGATTTGCAATGCTTCTTGCAAAAAGTTCACTAATTCTGGGGTTAATTTGAGAAGAGGAGGTCTTAATGCAAGGCAAAAGTTCAAAGCAGAAACTGTTCCAACCTATCAGAGGAGGTAAGAAATCAATACGATTAAGTCAAACAAGAAAATATTTTAGCTAGCGTCAAGTACACAACCTGTTGCTCAACATTTTTGGTACGAAGTGGCCTAATTATTAGAGGCTGGAGAAGAGGTGGATAAAGAGGCTCAAGCAACTCCGAAACCTCACTGCCAGTCCTGCTAGCTAAAAGAGCCAAGCATGACTGCACAGTCTTTCTAACAACAATAGATGCATTTGGGTTGAAAAGCTCCAAGGCTAGAAATTCAACCACTCCCTGGAAACTCTGTCGACGGTTGTCAATATTTGCCTCATCAACATTATTTACTGCACGTAGAACTTGGGTGAGGACCTGGCTTGTCTCTTCCTGCTCTTTATTAGCATGAACTGGCAACCTTTTCAGAACATATATAAGGCCCCGCACTATTTTCACTTGGAAAATGCACAAAGTCTCAACAGAGACTTTGCCAACTAAAGACCCAAGTCCCATGACACCTCCAACTTGAGCTTGCCAGGTGCTTCCATAACAGCAATGCAAAAGGCGTGGCAAAAGTTGCTCAAACACAGGTACTCGAACACTTGGAGGTGGTGAATACACAGGATTCAAGGATGGACTTGAGACCATCATTGGAGTACCAGGACCACCTCTTGAATTTAGTATGCCATTATGCTTGGCACATGCAAGAAAAAGAAGTGTTTCAGCAAACACAGTTAAGGCATTTAGAGCAGCCTTGGCATGCAACCTGTTTTCACTAGCAAGAACTTCCACTAATGCGTCCAAAAAGATTAGAGGATCCAACTCCTTGAGATTGGAATTATTGACTCTTGATCTGGAATTCATGCTATTGCTTGATGATATCATGGAACCAACATGCTGCCCCGGCATCACAAACAAATTGGATGAAGAACTTTCCACATGAAAAAGCAGTGCAAAATGACGACAAATATTACTAAGAAATTCATTTTTTTCATCTTGGAGCTCAGGATCAGCGCTAGCAGCAACAATTGTCGTAAGTAACATCTTAAAGATAGATTTCTCAGCCATAAGTTGAGTTTTTGTCTTCACACCAAGATCAACCTAAAGTTGAAGAGTCCTTAGTCGTTAGATCATTGATATTAGAAGACACAATATATAGTTAATCACAAGGAAAAGCAAGGAGCATATTCTTAACTCTTAATTTATTTTAGCTTAAGGTACTCAAGAGAACAAAAATCTCATTAAAAACAATATCAGATAATCCATAGAATTCATCATGTCAAGCTAAGGTTAGTCCTCTAGTACTCCATTGAATATAATTTAAATGAAATTTTAGCAATAATTATCCCTCCAATTCCATTCAAGATTATATCACTATCGATATTAATACATCATAAATCACTTTTAAATATGTTAAAAAGAATTTTTTATTTCCATCAATGTCAACTATCATTTGGGTTGGGCAGCTAGTGGCCCAACACAGATTGGACTGTTGGATTGTGCTTGGCAAAACCTAGACAAAATGGGTTGTGACGGGCCAACACTAATCCAATGCTCATACTAAGCACAGAAGTCATGACTTGAAAGCCAAGGCCTACGTAGTAAATGGGCGGGAGTGTGACCCTGTGTTGTTAAAGGCGCGCCCGAGGCGTCAGGCGCACAAGGCGCTAGGAAAAATGCCTTTTCCCACGTGAGGCGGGAGCTGTTCGTCAGGCGCGTGCCTTTGCACGCCTAGGGCACCTTTGCACCTCAACTGAGGCGCAATCGAGGCACGATCGCGGGCACGATCATGAACAATTTCTGGATTCTTACCAAAAAACATTTCAAACAAATTTAGTTTGCAATTAGGGAATGGAGAAGAAAAGAACACAATAAGGGAAGAAGAGAACGCAAGAAGAAGAAGAAAAGGATAAAAGGGAAGAAGAAAATAACGCAAGAAGAAGAAACCTAAACCCGAGCCATTTTTGTCAGCCGCCGCCGTTGCTGAGTGGTGTCGTCGCCCAGGTATGTGTTTTTTCCTTCTTTATTTTCTTTTTCTGTTCTTCTCTTCTTCCTTTTTCTCTTCTTCCTTTTTCTTCTGTTATCTTCTTCTTGTTATTTATTTTCTTCTTCTCTTTCTCTTCTTAATTTTCACTTTTCACTTTTTCTTTGTTTCTTCTTCTTTTCTTCTCTGTGTTCTGGTATCTTCTTTTTCATTTTTTCTTCTCGTTGAGTTGCTTTCGTGTTCTTGCTGCTGTCTGATTTTGTTTTTTGCTCCTGTTTTTCCATTTTTACAGGTTGTGATCTTGCTCTGCTATCCCTTTTTGTTGTATTTTTGGTCCTGTTTTACCATTTTTGTTGGTTCGTGCTGCTGTCCGATTTTTAATTTGTTTTTTTGTCCAGTTTTTCATTTTTATCTTTTTTTTTTTTCCAGTTTTCCTATTACTGGTACAGTGTTCTTGCTATACTGTCCGTTTTTGCTGTATTTTTTATCCTGTTCGTGCTACGGTCCGGTTTTTAATTTGTTTTTTTCCTGTTTTTTCATTTTTTTATCTTGTTTTTCTTTTTGTTTTTTTTCAGTTTTTCTATTACTGGTACAGTATTCTTACTGTGCTCTCCATTTTTGCTGTATTTTTGGTTCTGTTCGTGCTGTTGTCCTGTTTTTCATTTGTTTTTTTGTCCTGTTTTTCATTTGTTTTTTTGTCCTGTTTTTTCATTTTTCATCCTGTTTTTCTTTTTGTTTTTTCCAATTTTTCTATTACTAATAAAGTGCTTTTCCATTACTGGTACAGTGTTGATTTTATTTTATTTTTAATTTTTCAAGTTATTTTTTTGTTCAATTATCATGGAAGACAGTAGTGATACTCCAACATATATATCAAAAAATTTGGCATGGAATTATTTTCAAAGAGTTAATCCAAATAACAAAAATGATTTGATTGTAACTTTTGTCAAAAAGTTACAAAATGGGGTATCTATTGTACAAAACATCTTGTGGGGGGTTTCAAAATACTACAACTTGCCAAAGATGTCTGCCACATATACGTAAAAAGGGCAGCCCGGTGCACGGTGCTCCCGCTATACGGAGTCCGGGGAAGGATCCATTGTACGCAGTCTTACTTTTCTTTTTGCAAAAGGTTGTTTCCATTGTACGTCACATATATGTGAAGAAATTAAAATTTTCATGGAGAAAAATACGGAGAAAAGTCATCTTTCTAAACTTGTGACATTGGACTTTGAGGATGTAGACCCTCTTGGTGATGATATTGATATGGATGATATTGGA
>JBBMJZ010395669.1:0-13979 GCA_037833815.1 Zingiber zerumbet | reverse complement strand
CGGAATCGGAGCAGAAGACTCGGGCCAAAAAGTCAACATCCTATTGACTTTTTGGTACCGAGCGTTTGAAGTTGAAAACTTAGCTAAATGCGATGTGGCACGAGCCGTCGTGATGGGGATAAAATTTTATCCCCCTCTAGGCACCTAGAACCCTTCCTGGCATCCCGAATAGGGCTATAAATATAGCTCTGATCCCAGTAGTCTAGAATCACTTGTATATGAGTTTCTTTAAGTGTTCTACTACTCTGTGTGCTTCCAAAGCTTGTAAGAGGCTTCTCCACCTACGACGAAAGGAGAATTTAAGTAGTATTTCAGAGTCTTGGATTAACAACCTTCCCAGTTGTAACTAAGTAAAAAAATTAGTAGCCTCTTTTATTTTAGTTTATAAATTCTTTTTATACAAGTGTCTTATTATTTCAAAAGATCGAGAAAATTTTTTGTTCATTATTATTATGCAGGCAATTCACCCCTCTTGCTGGCCACACAGATCCTAACACAAGGAGCATGACACAACTGTGGCAAACCGAATCACAAGGCTAAAGACTGTTGATGTCTAAAGAAAGTCACTCAAGTGCACATGACTGAAGATAAGTCAGTGCCAATAGATATGTCAGAATTAGACTTGACTGCCATTATATTTGAAGCCAACTTGGTGGACAATCCAAGGTAGTGGTGGGTCGATACTGGTGGCATACGGTACATTTGCTCTGACAAGGCCCGATTTTCAACTTATACCCCTATTAATGAAAGAAAACTATTTATGGGTAATTCTGTAACTTCCAACATTGTTGGTCTTGGCAAGGTGGTACTAAAGATGACATCAAGTAAAGAAGTGACACTAATTGATGTGCTTCATGTTCCCTACATTCAAAAGAATTTAGTGTCAGGGTTGGATCTTGTCAAAGCTGAATTCAGGCTAGTTTTTGAGTCGAATAAATATGTATTGACAAAAAATGGTCAATTCATAGACAGAGGGTTCATGGAGAACAGTCTATTTAAAATGAATGTAATAGTTGTACACCGTGAATTCAATGGCAAAAAAATGATAAATTCTGCTTATTTGGTTGAGTGTTCCAATTTATGACATGTTAGACTTGGACATATAAATTATAACACTTTGTGATGACTTATGAATTTAAACTTATTGACAACATTTAATGTTGATCCAACACATAAATGTGAAATATGTGTTGAAGCTAAAATGACAAAGTTTTCTTTCCATTCAGTGGAAAGAAAACTGTGGAAAGAAGTACGACCCCTCTGGAATTAATTCACAGTAACATATGTGACTTAAAATTCGTGCAACCTAGAGGAGGCAAAAAGGGCTTTATTACTTTCATTGATGATTGCACTACATATTATTTGTGTATCTATTGAAAGATAAAGATGAAGCCTTAGAAACATTCAAAAATTATAAGAATGAAGTTGAGAATCAAATTAATCAATGAATTAAAAAAAATTGAAGTGTTCGAGGAGAAGAATATGATAGTTCATTTGATGAATTTTATGCAGAATCTGACATTATTCATCAACGACAACTCCTTACTCTCCTCAATCAAATGAGATTGTTAAGCGTAAGAACTAAAATCTTAAAGAAATGATGAATGCTATGTTAATAAGTTCGGGCTTACCTTAGAATTTGTGGGGGGGAGCTATTTTATCGGCAAACTATATTCTCAATAAAATCCCTCATAAAAAGAAATATAAAACTCCTTATGAGTTATGGAAGGGTCATGAGTCTTCTTACAAATATCTGAAAGTGTGGGAGTATTTGGCTAAGGTAGAAGTGCCTAAGCCAAAGCAAACCAAAATAGGACCAAAGATAATTGATTATATTTTTATTGGATATGTCAATAATAGTAGTGAATATCAATTTTTGGTGCACAAATTAGTAGTCCTTGTATACATGTTGGAACAACAATTGAATCAAGGAATGTTGTATTTTTTGAAGATATTTTTCCTTACAAAGATAGGAAAGAGGAAAGTTCAAATAAAAGAATTTATGAAACTGAGTGTAATCTTGGAAATAATGAAAAACCAAGACATAGCAAGAGGGCTAGAATAGTAAATTCATTTGGTCCTGATTTCATGACTTATATGTTGAAAATGAACCAAGGATAATAAGCAAAGCCTTATCAAGTCCCGAGGCTCCCTTTTGGAAAGAATCCATCAATAGTGAAATAAATTCCATCGTGCAAAATCATACTTGGGAATTGGTAGATATTCCACCTGGAATCAAGCCTTTAGGATGTAAATGGATCCTAAAGAAGAAATATAAGGTTGATGGAACTATTGAAAAATACAAGACAAGATTAGTGGCAAAGGGATTCAAACAAACGGAAGGTCTTGACTTCTTTGATACATATTCACCAGTAACAATGATCACATCTATTCGAGTATTCATTACTATCGTTGTAATACATGACCTTGAGATACATCAAATGGATGTGAAAACAGTCTTTCTAAATGGTGAATTAGAAGAAGAAATATATATGGAGCAACCTGAAGGGTTTGTGACTCCAAAATAAGAAAATAAGGTGTGCAGACTCATGAAGTCAATATATGGGCTAAAACAAGCAACGAAACAATGTCATGAAAAATTTGATAAAACTATGATGTCAAATGGATTTAAAATAAATGAGTGTGCTAAATGCATATATATCAAATACACACCTGACTCGTTTGTCATTATCTGTCTATATGTAGATGATATGCTCATCATGAGTAGTAATCAAATTATGACTACTAAGAATATGTTGACCAAAACCTTTGATATGAAAGATACGAGTATAGCAGATTTTATACTTGGGATTAAGATCAATAAGACATTAGATGGAATTATCCTTTCACAGTCTCATTATATTGAGATAGTACTAAGGAAATTTAATGTATATGATGTTGGTGCAGCGGGGCCGGCAAGAGAGGGGTGAATTGCTTGAAAAAAAAGAGTATGCCCTCCTCGTACTTTCAACTAAAAAATGCAACAATAAGAATAAGATAAATCAGTAATAAAAGTAAAGCAGAGAAAAGAATACTCAGTATTTTACTTGGTTACAACCTAGATGGTTGTTAATCCAAGGTAAGAAAAAGAGCACTATGAATCTTCTTCACTATAGGCGGAGAAGCCTTTTTACACACTAAGAGAGCTCACAAGTTGCTAGAAATTTGTTACAGAGTTGAATGATTATTTCCTAGCTCCAGGAGCCTTTATATAGCTCCTGGAAAGTCTATCTCGAGTGTTAAAGGCGTCTCCAAAGGGGTTCAAGGCTCCTCCAAGGGTTTGGCCGGATAAAACTCTATCCAATTGCAAACGACCACTTTGGCTGGGTCTGAGGCGCCTCCAATGCCCTTGAAGGCGCCTCGGACTGGGTCTGAGGTGCCTTCAATGTGATGGAGGCGCCTCCAACCCTACAGGCAGTATAGGCGCCTTTAGCACTTCGTTGAAGGCACCTCCAGCTAGTTTTCCCGCTCCTTTTGACTTCATTTTAGCTTCCGATGCTCCGATAGCTTGGGTGATTGCGGCCAACCGGAATAGGGCTCACCCAAACCCAATTCCCGGCCTTTTCCTCGAGCAGATTTCCGTCCTGGCTTCTCGTCCCTCGAACGTCGCTCACGTTCTTCTTGTCCCTCGAACATCGCGCACGTTTCTAATAGTTTCTCAAATCACAGTTTAAATTTGAAGTGAAAAATATTGAGCATGTAGAAAATTGTATATTTTCTATTATTAGTTTGTCAAAATCTTTTAATTTACAAGATGTTTCTTTTAACTCACTATTCTTTGTTAATAATTTTTCAGTTTCTAATTCGAAAAGATCCTTTGTTAATATAACTTCTATTTCACGAAAAATTTTGCTTGACTTAATCAATTGATTAGGAGGTGGAGACCATACCTGACTTACCTTGTCGACGGTTGATTCTCCCTCTGTTGAATTATTGTCTTCTAAAGACTCTCTCCCTTTATCGATGCTCATTTGCGATGAGCTTTCTATGTCCTTAGGTTGAAGTTCTGCTGCTAGATCTGTTTTGGCACTTACCTCGGTTTCAGACTCTTCTGACGACAAATTAGTATCCATCGAGAAGTTGGATTCGACTTCAGCTGGTTCTTCATGGAGCTTTAAGAACTTTTCCCAAAGTTCTTTTACACTTTGGTAGTCGCCAACTTTTTTGAGATCTTCATCTGGTAGTATGCTTAGAAGGTGAAATTCAGCTCGAGCGTTTGCCATAGACTCGTTACGTTGCTTATTGGTCCAGAGGTGTATCTCGAGTTCTTCTCCATTCGTTGTCTTTGGAGCTTCATAATCATATTTCATTATTGATAAAATGTCAAAATCTGTGTTAAGATATATCTCCATTTATTGTTTCCACGTAGCGAAGTCTCCGTCGAACTTCGGGGGATGAATACTTGTTCCGGCCATCGTCTTGATCTTTGTTGCTTCAGACGCGGTTAGTGCTTCTGAGGCGGTTTGGCTCTGATACTAATTTGTTGGTGCAGCGGGGCCGGCAAGAAGGGTGTGAATTTCCTGAAAAAAAAGAGTATACCCTTCTCGTACTTTCAACTAAAAAATACAACAATAAGAATAAGATAAATCAGTAATAAAAGTAAAGCAGAGAAAAGAAGACTCAGTATTTTACTTGGTTACAATCTAGATGGTTGTTAATCCAAGGTAAGAAAAAGAGCACTACGAATCTCCTTCACTGTAGGCGGAGAAGTCTTTTTACACACTAAGAGAGCTCACAAGTTGCTAGGAATTTGTTACAGAGTTGAATGATTATTTTTTAGCTCCAAGGGCCTTTATATAGCTCTTGGAAAGTCTATCTCGAGTGTTGAAGGCGCCTCCAAAGGGGTTCAAGGCACCTCCAAGGGTTTGACCGGATAAAACTCTATCCGATTGCAAACGGCCACTTTGGCTGGGTCTGAGGCGCCTCGGACTGGGTCTGAGGTTCCTTCAATGTGATGGAGGCACCTCCAACCCTGCAGGCAGCATAGGCGCCTTCAGCACTTCGTTAAAGGTGCCTCCAGCTAGCTTTCCAACTCCTTTTGACTTCATTTTAGCTTCCGATACTCCGATAGCTTGGGTGATTGCGGCCAACAGGAATAGGGCTCACCCGAACTCAATTCCCGGCCTTTTCCTCGAGCAGGCTTCCGTCCCGACTTCTTGTCCCTCGAACGTTGCACACGTTCTTCTCGTCCACCAGAGTACTCTTCCGCAGCTCTCTCATCCTTCGGACGCACCGAGCCTGTCGGCTCCCTTCCCGTGTCGTCCTTCTTGCTAGCTGTGTCTTCTGCTCGACTTCCTAGGCTCCTAAGTTCCTACACACTTAGACATAGGGATCAAATAACAAGCAGGACCTAACCAAACTTGGTTGATTACATCAAAACACTCACGGGGTCTAACATATGATCTTTCCCCTGTAAAAACACCGATGGACTTAAGCTTGCACTTAGCTAAGAACCATGGTGAACTTGTATCTCAATTGGAATATTCGAGGATAATTGGCAGTTTGATGTATATCACTAACTGTACACGTCCGGATATTACCTATGCAGTCAACAAATTAAGTAGATTTATGAGTAATCCAAATAATGACCATTGGAAGGCATTAATAAGGGTTCTTAAATATTTAAGATATATCTTAGAGTATGGATTACATTATATGAGATATCTAGCGGTAATAGAAGGCTATTGTGATGCAAATTGAATATCTGATACAAAAGCCTCTAAATCCACAAGTAGATATGTATTTACCATTGGTGGTGGAGCAGTATTATGGAAATCCATGAAACAAACCTGCATAGCTTAATCAATTATGGAATATGAGTTTATAGTCTTAGATAAAGCTGCAGAAGAAGTAGAATGACTTCGTAACCTCTTGGAAGATATCCCATGTTGAGAAAACCCAGTGTCTGCCATGATGATATATTGTGATAATCAATCAACAATTGTAAAGACACAAAATAGTTTATATAATGGTAAGTCACGACATATTCGTCGACGACACAATACCATTAGGCTGTTGATCTCTAACGGAGTTATCTCTATCGATTATATCAAATCAAAAGATAACTTGGTGGAAATAAAAGGGTTAAATAGAGATCAAATATACTGCACATCAAGAGAAATAGGATTAAAAATCTACAAACAAGAACATTCATAGTGGTAACCCAACCTTGTTGATTGGAGATCCCAAAATCTTGGTTCAATGGGACAACAAAATTATGAAAGTTTGTGTGAGCACTTGGACCAGTTCCCCTCTCATTCTTAGGATCGAAAAGTGATACCTACGATATGTAGTAAGGTTAAGTTATTGACTCATATATTTGAAAAAGTAGAGTACGGTAGGATATTCTTTATAAGAGGTCACCTATATAAGTATGAAGATGGCCGCTTCAATAAAATACTTATGAATCCAAGTTGTTGTCCATGGCTAAAACAGATAAAACAGTGAGAACTATAAAGAAATGAGAGAAGTTATTGTATAGGTATCATTGTCTTGGTTTACACGAATGTCTGAGTAGTTCAAGACATCATGTTCACTAAGCAGCCTAGTAAATTTGATGGTACTCTACTACGAAAAGTTCAAAGCCACAAGCTACCTCTCCTGATGTAATAATTTTTCGATTAAACTCTCTTTAGGTGATAACATGCATGCATTAATTTTCATTCACGTGGGGATTGTTGGAAATTTAAAATGAATGAGAAATTAAATCTAGATCGGTGGATCAAGATTGACAAATCTTGTTCATCCTTTGGTTTAAGTGCCCTTTGGATGGCTCAATCTCATCCATTGATTTCTAAAGTGTGACATCTAATGAAGAGGTAGTGTGTCTCTTAAGAAATGATGTGATCTATATCATCCAATTCAAAATAGATGGATGAGATTTAATTGAACTAAGAAGTTCTTACACCTCCTTCATTTAGTATAAATAAGATCACTCGTAACTTTATTTCAATCACTCAATTACTTCCAAATAAAGTAAGTATTACATTCTTACATTGGAAAGTTCAAGAAGCTTTTTTGATTTAGAGGTCTTGCGATTTGAAGTGCTGCTATTGTAAGATATAGTCGTTATATTTTGGAAGATAATTATCGTATTTTGTGAGCACTATGTGTAGGGTAAATTTATCTTAAAAAGATAAAGTCTAACTATAATATCAACTTTACTAAAATAGTAAAATATTATCATTCTATTAGTGCTCAGATGGTACCACTGCCATATATTCCAACAGTTGCCAAGTACACGCTGTATGAAAAACCTGGTCCTGGGAAGCTTAGTTAAAATAAAATCTCACCTTTTGTTTTATGCATTGACTTCAAAATCACGTTTCAAGATGGGAAAAACACTGGGACAGATTGCCATGGTTGGTCATCGATCAAGTATTAAAGTTACTCTAAGTTTTTTTTAATAGATAGTGGACCTAAAAATGTATGTATATTTTTTAAATTTATCTATATGATCAATAAAAAAATTTTTATAGAATCAAAACAATCCCTTCTAAAATTAAACGAGCTAAAAACTTAAATTATTGGTGCCAATAATAAACAAGAATGAAGGGGAAAAACGTGAATGTCCTCTCAACTTTCTGACAGTTATTTCCACGCAAGTTTGCGATTTGCAGGAGCAGATTGCAGTACTCACTGTATTTGTTGCATGTGTGAAAGAAACGGGAGTGAACAAGATAACTTGTATCAGTTATATCACCCCGGACGCCGCATGACTGAATTGATATTTAAATGGTGAATTTATATTAATAGATAAAGATTTAAGTTGCTATTATGGTAAATAACTTTTTCATTTAGGGGACGTCCATTACTTTATTTATATCTTTGCATCTCATCTTGACGTTGTTGATATCGTAAACATGGGAGTGAATAACTTATAAGTCAGGATTAAAATTTTCTTACTTCTAAACTTAATAAAGAACGTACGTTAATTATAATAAGTAAAAGAAATACATAATAAAAGGCACACGAATTTATTTGATTACAACTAAAGAAGTTGTAAATCTAAAACAGTTGAAAAAAGTTTCGCTAGAACATTTCCTTTGACGAATATGGAGTAGCCTCTTATAAATGTTGAAAGCGTAGATTTTAATAATATAAAAAATTTAAGTACAGAATGTGTGTTGTTAAACTCCTAGGACTAGGGTTTTATTTATAACCAACTAGTCAAATTTGTCTGTTAGTTGATGTGGCAGCTCCGGACGCCTGGAGCAAGTCTGCGCACCCCAGTGGTGCATCTTGTCTAATTTGCAACGGCTTGATAATCAGACTTTATCTTCGCTAGAGCTCTTGGACCGGTCTGGACGCTTGGAATTTTGTTGGCGTGGGCTCCAAACGCTATCCTAGCAGCAACGTCTCGTTGAGGCCCCTCTACTGGCCCAAGGTGGTCCGGGCACTTGGAGTCCAGGCGCTTGGAGATTTGTTCGGCTACTGCTCCAATCGTTTGGGTGATTCTCCGACTATCCAAATTGAGATCACCCGAATCCAACTCTGGCCTTCTCTTTGAGCAGTCTTCCATTTCGGCTTCTCGCTCCTCGGAAGCACCGCGCACGTCCTTTTCGTTTGTCAGTATACTCTTCCGCAGCTCCTCATCTCTCGGATGCACCGAGCCCGTCGACTCGCTTCCCGTGTCATCCTTCTTCCTCGCTGGGTCTTCTGCTCGACTTTCTATATTCCTAAGTCTCTGAACACTTAGACACAAATTATCAAATACGCAGAACCTAACTTAACCTAGTTAATTATATCAAAACTAATCTAGAGTACTTACAATTTCTCCTTTTTTGATGTGCATCAACCCAAGTTAAGTTAGGATTAAACCAAAATGAAATAAGTAATTTGCATTTATAACAGTTAACAAATTCATAATAAATACAAGAAAAATAACAAGTAATAAATTTAAGAAAATATAAAAAATTATATATCTCCCGCTTAATTATATCTCCTCCTTAGCTTATACCTTCCCTTAACTTAAGATTCCTAACTTTCTCCTCCTTGATCACATCACAGAAAATGTTAGGGAAAATACTAAAAATAGTTTTAGAAAAATAAAAAAAAAAATAGGGTAAAAAACAGAATTTTCAGTTATTTATCTTTTTACCAAAACGAATTTTTAAAGAGATAACTTTAATTAATTAACTCAAGGATTTTGGAAAAATAACTTAAAAAATATTTTAAATTCCTAAAAAATCTTTAAAAATTTTGTCTATTACATTCATAAGCATTTAAAGATAGTAAAAATTTCCATATAGAATATATTTATTTTAACTGCAATAAATATTTTAAACAGATAAAGTTATTTTTTTATAAAAAAAATAAATATATTTAGAAGCACAGTATTGTTAGCTGATTCTTATCCTTTGTGGATTATAGATTTAGAAGCAACAAACTATGTAGCTCGTGATCGAGCTATATATGTGGAGTACTGTCGAGTACCAACTGACAATAAATAGATATATGTAGGAAACAATGCAAGAATTGAAGTCAAAAGAATTGACACTTGCAAGTTCAACCTACGTGGTGGATGAACCTTGTTTCTACATGATGTCCTATATACTCCTGAAATTCAATGGAATCTAGTTTCCGTTACTTGTCTTCTTGATTTAGATTATTGTGTAAATTTTTATAGTCGTTATGTGAAACTTCGAATTAACTCAGTGTTAATTGGGCATGATTATGTAACAATGGTTGTATGGTTCTTGATGTAGAACTAAATAATAATTATAGTTATTTTTCAAACATTACTCTTACTAGTAATGCTGATGTTAATGATAAAATTTGGCATGCTAGATTAGGACATATGGAACAAGAACGAATGAATAGATTAGCTAAGGATGAGCTTTTACGCATTCATGCTAAGATTAACTTATCTATATGTGAGCATTGTTTTGCTAGAAAGGCAATTAGGAAATCATTTGGTAAAGCTATTAGGGCTGAATCACCATTGCAATTAATTCATTTAGATATTTGTGGTCCAATGAATCTAAATGATAGAAATGGGAGTTTTTATTTCATTATATTTATTGATGATTTCACACATTTTGGTCATGTGTATTCGCTTTCTTACAAATCTGAAGTATTAGATTGCTTCATTCGTTACTTGAACGAGTTGAGAATCAATTGGAACGTAAGGTTAAAACCTTGTTCACTGACAATTGAGGTAAATATTTATCTGATCAATTTAAGATAATGTGTAATGAGAAAGATATTATTAGACAACTAACGATCCCTAGAACTCCACAATAAAATGGGGTTGCTGAAAGAAGAAATAGGACTCCTCTTGAAATGGATAGGTCTATGATGGCGCAGACTAATTTGTCAATTTCCTATTGGGGAGATGCATTATTAGTTGCGACCTATATACTTAATAAAGTGTCTTCAAAGTCAGCTCCATCTACTCCACATGAACATTAGACAGGCAAAAAACCGGATTTGAGTCATCTGAGAGCTTGGGGGGCAGCTACTTACATCCATGATAAGACTCACAAATATGAAAATTAGGACCCAGAGATAAGCAGTGCATCTTTATAAGGTATTCTAAGACTTCTAAGAGTTATGCCTTCAGTGGTGAGCGATAAGATGGAACGATCTCTGAAATAGAATCAAGAGATGCTACTTTTTTAGAAATTGAGTTCTCAACATGAGGTGAAGTTGATAAGATAATTCCTCTATATGAGATAAAGGAGGAGGATAATGTTCCTTTATCAACAAATAAGAAGATGTCTGAATCTAGTCAACCTAGCAGGAGTAATTTACCACTGAATGAGTCAGTTTCTCAACAGTCTAACATACAAAGAAGTAGTCATCGGATTATTCCGCAGAGAAGGTTCGACATTGAGAATGAGGCATTGATGATTCTCCTAGTTGACGATGAGGAACCACGAATAGTTGAGGAAGCTTTAAGATGCTCAGTTAGGAATTTAGTCAATCTTTCTCGGGGTTGAAGGGCTATTGGAAATAAGTGGATTCTCAAGATAAAGAGGAAAGCAGATGGATCGATTAATCAATACAAGGATCGATTAGTTGCAAAAGGATATACTCAAATGGATGGTATTGATTTTGAAGAGACATTCTCTTTAGTGGTGAAGTTTATGTCAATACGTGTCATCCTAGCTATGGCAGCACAATTTGACTTAGAATTACATCAGATGGATGTAAAAATAGCTTTCCTTAATGGTAATCTTGAGGAAGAAATCTATATGGTATAGCCAGAAGGTTATGATCCTGAAGGCCAAGAGAAAAGAGTATATAGACTTAAGAAGTCTATATATGGGTTAGAGTAAGTGTCAAGACAATGAAACATAAGATTTAATGAAGTTAGTTTGTCTTATGATTTGAAATGATCAATGAGAATCATTGTGTTTACCTAAGAAAGGAAAAAAGAAAAGTTTATCATTTTATCATTATATGTTGATGATATGCTAATATTTGGAAGTGACATAAAGTGTGTGATAGAAGTTAGATCCTGGCTTTCATCACAATTTGATATAATAGATATGGGAGAAACAGAGTATATTTTAGGAGTAGAGATCATTAGAGATCGATCAAAAAGGCTTTTGGGTTTGTCTCAAGAAGTTTATGTCACCAAGATACTACAACACTTCAATATGTTAGATTGCAACATTGAATAGATACCTGTAGTGAAAGGTACTATTTTAAGCAAAAGTATGTATCCCAAGACTCTTGAGAAAATAGCCAAAATGAAGAAAAAATCATATGCTAGTGCTATTGGTAGTTTAATGTACACTATGTTGTGTATTCACCCAGATATAAGTTATGTTGTTGCTTAGTTAGTCGTTTCCAGTTAAATCCATGACTGAGACACTGGAAAGCAATGAAGAGGATATTCAGATATCTCAAAGGAACAATAGATTATTGCCTTTATTTCCAAGGATCAAATATGAGTCTGAGTGACTACACAAATGTAGATTGGGCAGGGGACCTTGATGACAAAAAATCCACATCTAGCTATACCTTCTTGCTGAATGGTGGCGCCATCTCATGGAATAACAAGAAGCAGGCTTGTGTAGCCTTGTCGACAATGGAAGCTGAGTTTGTGGCTTGTGCAGCGGCTGTGTAAAAGACTGTCTGGCTAAGAAGGATCCTAAAGCATCTGAAGATTGCTGAGGACAGTGGGAGTCATGTTATAGTGTATTATGACAATCAAGCTACTATAGCTTTTTTCAAAGATCCCAAATATCACAATAAAAGTAAGCATATAGAAATTAAGTATAATTTTATAAGAAATATTGTTGACAAGAAAAAGATAGTTCTTGAGTGCATCCCAACATATTATATGCTTGCAGATCCTTTTACTAAGTCATTGACTAAAGAGTCATTTCAAGGACATGTGAAGTCATTGGGATTTCAAAGAATGTAATTTATTATAAAGATATTTTGATAAATGAAAAATATCATAATCTATTCAGTGTATATGCCTTTGTTACATTTGAATCAAAATCTCGATAAGCATGTTGGCAGATTGAGATTGGTTCACTCACATGGACAATCATCTCTATTTGTTAAGTATAAATAGAGGTAAGACCATTACTTATGGGACAACTTATGTAGTTGTGAATAGAGACATACTTATAAGTTAAGGTCGCCTTGATAAATTATATCAAGATGAGATCATTTATGTAATGATCGAAGTAAATGTACCCACCATTTATTGAATCTGTTTGAAAGTCAGATTGGAATTGATATGCTGAATTTAGGATTAAACATTAGGTAAGTCTAGATCAAAATCTGTACGATGTTAAAATTTAAGAAAATCATGTGCTCTTTTTAGTAAAGAGAATAATATCATAGTATGTGATTCATACCACATGTGTTATGGCGACAAGAAGGGTAGTAGGAGAATGAATCCCTGTTTCTCTACTATGTGAGACTCTTGAGATTATAAGTTAATCTCAATTTTACCCTCATTGACTATTTAGCTATCTATTTGAAGTTATAATCAGTGTTTGCTACTTTAGCATGTTTCCTATTGGCTATGGATGATTCGGTCTATGAAGCATAACTAGGAAAGAAGCTGATTAAAATGAATAGATTCTAGCTAAAAAGGAAGATTAAATAGATTTACATCTTTTGATGTTATTCACTAGTCGACTCATTTCTATTATGTATAGAAATGATTGTGAATATTAAATATGAAACATGCTCTTGACATAATAGTCACTATGAGTGATTAGAGTTGTTCATATTGATGTAAATGAAGATTATTTAATCTAGATAAATAGCAAAATATGGATATCTCCTAGATAATGGTTGTGTGCCACTGGGAGATTGAGTATTTCCTAGGTAACAAGATATGCTCCGCGAGAAGAGAGACTATGTGCCATAATGAGAGTGCCTCTAATTCATTTGGAAGAGCGGCTAAGTAAAGTGTAATAACTTTGTTAGTATTGATCGCTTAAAGAGAAGTTATGTAAGGTGTAACAATCTTCTTATCAATAATTACTCAGTGTGCTTGCTGTCGTATGAACCATTTTCTCTAATGTATGGAATGGATGTTCTTATTTGGTCTTTGTGACTAACTAGTTCTTATTTAGTCTTTGTGACTTGATTATAATATAGTCTATGTGACTTATATGGTCTTTGTGACCATTTAATCTTTAAGGATTGACTTGGACGAGTGAGAGATGTTGGTGTTAAGAAGGTGAAAGGGTGACTCTTCCCCTTCACCTTCCATCTCTTTCTCATTCCTCCATTAATGGAGGTAGAGGAAGATGAAGAGTCATCTTCCTCTATAAAAAAAATGCGTCCAAGGTAATTGGTGCAAGGAGAAAAAGAGAGCAAGAGGGATGCATGCATCAAGAAAGGTTGCTGCATTGTGTACGCGGATGGAACTGAAACACATTAGAAGTGCTGTCAGAATTCTGCCGAGATTATGTGTCTTGCAGAGAAGAACATCCGAAGAGAGGGATCGTTCTTCCGACTACAAGTGGTTCGTGATCATTTTTCCGACGACAAATGAA